>JAQIXQ010001466.1:0-14477 GCA_034700485.1 Pseudosinella alba | reverse complement strand
TTTTTGGCGTTAACCCCCATAACTTGGACTCCCGTTAATTGTTGTATAGCATGTTGGGTATCATTCGACTCGTCTTGTAGAGCTCTTTCTATCTAACTGAAAATTTGGGACATTTTTAAAGTGGCCCCAGGCCCCTATGTTAAAATCTCACTGTGTGGTGTAGTCTCAGAAATGAAAAATGTCATGCGTGCTTCGTGCGTTGCTGATTGATATAGATGACATGATAGAGTAAAATATGTTGGCAGGTTTGGAAATGCCTGGCGCAGCAAAACATTTGCATCTGGACTATTTGGTAATAATAAAGTAGAGATGGTTCTTGCTTCGAACAAAGTTGCGATTATGACTATCATCAGGATAAAGCAAACTTAGATTGGTAAATTTTCTTGAGTGAGAAAAAACAGAAGTAGTTTCTTTTTGTGAGATGAAAAAGAATGGATTGGGAAATAGTTTGACATCAAGATGCTAGATTTAGATAATATCCAACTTTTGAACTGCAACGGTTTCAAGAAAGACTGATTTGTGTGCGTGTTTGATATTCTTATCTATGAATCGGAAGAAATATCACCTTTGGAACAGATACTGACAGGTGGAATTTACGGTTGGTGTTTGTCAAACCGATATCGCAATTATATGTGCTAAATGTAAATTATCTTCCAAGTCCAATTTTGAGTTCTATGAATTTAGTATGCCTATTCGCTGTCCTCGGAATATCTCATCCTTCACATTTGCAATCTATAACTAAAGCATTTAAATTTCAAAGTAATCAAGAACCCATAAGCTTGCTTCTATCAGGTCACATATAACCGACATGTCAAATTGTGAAATTTGAACGAGTTGGAAAGAGAAATATTCCGTTATAGATAACAATAGAATTGGAATAGGATTGTTTGCAACTTTTGCAAGTACCTGAAACAGATAATCGTTTAAAACTGTATTCGATTTTGAGGAGATTGGCTAGTACAATCAAAATCGTAATGCTGCTATGTTGAAAGGGTTTGCAAATTACAAGTCAATATATCTGTCATGATGAGTCCTGTCATATCTTTGATTTTGTTCTGACAGTAACAATTAACAATTGATCATCATCCCATATCTCATCTTCAAACTAGACTCACTGAACATTCATGCTGACGTACTTATTGCAATTTTGCAAACTATTCATTCCAAAGTAAAATACAAAATATTTCAGTCAATTTTTTGAGCGATTGCACACATGATTGACTGATCTCCTCAGTCTCCCTGATTCTGATTGATTTGTATTATTCACATTTCGTCTGGTCTTCTGCATTTCAAATTGCAAAATGTAATTCGAAAGAGTTATTTCTGTCTTGTCTTGACCGCATTTCATTACTTACATGTTAATGTTCTTCAGTGTGAATGACTTGTTGGGTAATGAAAACATTATGGCTGTTATTTTCATAGACCTACTTGCTTGCATCCAATGATCCAATCCATCCCCTTTTCCTTTGTCTTATTTTTTTGTGCTATGATCACATAAGAACGGTGAAAAGTGATGGATCACAGCGTGTCATTGCAAAATAACTCACTCAAGACAAATTGGAGATATGCCGACAAATCGGCAGCCAGACACATAAACAACATAACATGCCATACATCTTATCTTCCATTGTAAATTTCTCATTCCCGTCATCATTAAAGATAGAAAATGCACAATTGCTCATTCATGAAGCACAATAAGAAATACATAGAAAAAAACATTATTTCTGCATGCAAAATAAATTCTAAGAAAAAATTTCGAAGTTACAAATATTTTGGAATTGAATTTTTCATGTTTCATGAATTGATCAACAATGCTTGGTAGTGATAATCTTTATCAGCATATAATCAATTAGGTATGTACGTAACTATTTTCATGATTTGTGCTTTTTTTGTTTCTTTCTCTAGGTTGGCTCGGAGCCTTTTCCCTCGGGATTTCCCTTCTCTTCTCCCCAGTTTGGGTATCCATTTGTAAAAAGAAGAGTACAAGACTGAGCGCAGTATTTGGGGGACTTGTGGCCTCGCTGGGATGTCTATTCACGTCCTTCGCGTCACAGTTCCATCAGACCTTCATCAGCTATGGGGCTTTCCTCGGTAATCAACAAAAAATCAATCAAATCAAACAAGTTAACGAAGCTTAGCGCACGGAGAAGTCCAATCTGTCATAGTTTTGCTTGCAAATTTAACTTTTAAAAAAAGGTATCGGCGTTGGACTGACCCGGGACGCTTCATCCCTCATGGTTGGCCAATATTTCAAGCGGAAACGGGAGCTGGTTGAGATCATCGTCGTTTCCGGCTCTGGGTTGGGGATCATCCTGATGTCCGTTCTAGTTCATTCAGCAATTGGGTAAAATTATTACTATTTTTATAAAAATTACTTAATTTCTTATCATACTCATCATCCTCATAATATGGTTGAGTTATTTTATTTTATCGCAAAAAAAAAATCTTACGCATGCATAAGTACCTACACGCTTTTTGACAAGATAAGATAACACGCGGTTTATCAGACTATGTAATTTGAGAACGGAGAGATGGGAAAGGGGGAGTAGGCATACGCATTTCCTGAAATATGATTTTTCTTCAGACCTGACATGACGGATATTCAACAGATGCGAAAAGAAAGTTTACTTTAAGAATGTTTCCGATCCAACGGTAATATTTGTGCGTATGTCGTATTTTACACGGGGAATGAGGGGCCTAACAAGCATATCAATGTTTTGAGGTGGGATCGGAATCCCATCCTCTTCCAGACAGTTTCAGCCAGAGTGTCTTTAATCAGCAAAAAATGGAGTAGAGGAGGGAGGGATGGGAGGATGGCTTCAACTCCCACTTCCATTCCAGTAAATTTATAGGATGGATTTAGATAGATGGAAACTATGCTACAGGCAATAAAGTTCCAAGCACGTGTTTACGATATGTTAGGTAAAACGATATCCATATCCGGGCCGAAGCCGTCATGTTCTCCCATTCAATGTCTTTAATCCTACGTATGAGTATGTAGGAGGAGGAATTTTCTTACATTTTTAAATCAACTTGACTTAACCCAGGATAATATTGGTTACTTTCCGGAGCGGAAATGTTTTGAGAGGATGTTATCACAACTGTAATGATCCCCGCTTGATTTGCTATTCCCATATAGCGGTTCATTTCTTGCATTATTATTATGAAGTGCTAAACCGTAAAATGGGATGTTGTTGTTGGTTTGGTCTTTATGATGCTGCTCTTTCCAAATTCACTATTTATTTATTTATGATTATTGCTTCCCATGTTATGGTCTTTGCATGACATTTACGGGGCGAAAATGGGTTTCTTCCTTCAATCATGAATTTGGATTTTAATTTAATTACACGCAGCTCCTTGGGATGGAGGCTGGGGCTACAAGCAGTCACAGTCTCATTAATTTTAACGTTCTTCCTCGGAACTTGTTACCGGTCCGCCTCCCTCTATCATCCGCAGAGACGGGCTATTCTTCATCTGAAAAATCAGAAGAGGAAGGCAAGAAGCATAAATATGTCTTGTGAATGAATTGGGAATATGGAAATATTATGAAATATTGATTTGATTTTAATGGCCTTTGTTAATGTTCTCTATTTTAGGTGAAGGAGAAAGGGAAGCGAGAGGATAAGCCACCATTAATTGACTGCAGTTGCTTACGGAGTAAAACCCTCCGGATTATATTGATGTCGAGTGCTTGCACAGCCTTCGGGATCTTCACACCACTTCTATCCCTGGTAAATTACAATTATGTCATGCGAATCCAAGAAATCATTTACTGAATGAATACCTAAGTTTATTTTTAAACTTGACTTGACTTGAATATTTTAGGCTGTGCAATGTTCCAAGAAGGGTTTCGAAGACTGCTCCATTCTCCTCCTTCACATTTACATAGGAATTTCCTGGATTATCGGCTGCTGTACGCTGGGCCTAGTAGTAATTCAGAAAAGTCAAGACTGTCGGGTTTCCAAACAGTACCTATGTCAGGTAAAGGGTTCAGAATTCCATAAATATTTGAATGTAGCCTTGTTCCTTTTTGATAATGATAATAAATTATTTGCAAAATGTATTAGAATGTCGATATAAAGGTTTCCCTTTTGGTAAAAACCGTAATAAACTTCCATTTCAGGTGGCCAGTGTGATATGTGGGATCTCAATTCTAGCTCTAACTAGCGTCAAAGGGACCAACGGGATGATGGTCTTCTCCTGGGTCTATGGAGCCTCTTTGGGCGGATATTGCTACTCTCTCAAAGTTTATACTTATGAGCGTGCCAGGGCCAGGCATTTCCCCAGAGCGTGGAGTTTCCTCCAGTCCTCCCAAGCCATTCCTTTGTGCTTTGGAGTGCCATTGACTAGTGAGCAGCCAATTTATTATTGGATATATGATATAAATTATATTTCATTTCATGTTGTACTTTAGAGTGAACTGAAATAGGATAAAATTTTTATACTTTGGATTGATTGTACAATAAGTTACTTTTTAGTTTTAAAATGACTATTTCCCCCTGTTCCAACCAGATTACGCAAATGAAATAGTGGGCTGGAAATCCGGGTATTACTTGTCAGCCCTCGCTGTCTTTGTGGGCACGGCGTGTCTCTTCTTGACAGATGTGCGGAGGAGGAAACTTTCCAGGAGGAAGAGTCAGAACAGCTCTATGAAAACGTATGACAAATATCTCTTCTATAACCGCATAAACTGTTATGCTTTATTTCACGCAAGACGTCACCATCATCATCACCATCCCCATAAAAAATGACATTTATTGGACGCCTTCCCTCCCTCGTTTCTCATATCTTCCTATTTTTTCCTAGTGATGATAAGGATGAACCCGAATCTATGCATTATTGACTAGTGACTAGCCACTTATTCCTGGCATATAATATGCCACTTTAAACTCTCTGTCAAGAAACCAATTTTGCACACTTGCACTCTGCAAGATGAGTCCTGAGAGAGTTTTTATTTTTACATGAGTTGAAAATATATGTTCTTGTCATTTCCCTGTTATTTCAGCTGCGAGACCACGGATGGGGGCACATCCTCATCCCCAAAGTCGAAACGACTCTCCTTTGCCTTTCCAGTGGATCAGCAACTCCCCCACCAGCAACAATCCCGACATGACTCGGATGACGAAGATGAGCCAGGTGGTCCAATAGATCCTTCAGTGATGATCAAAGAGTTGACATGCATTTCCGAAGAGGGGTTGGCTGACTTGGATTTTCAGGTTCTCTTTCCTGTTTTCTAAGCATCAATTAAATTGCAATAGTCAAGCAGAGATGATGATGAAATATCTTCCTGACAAATACATAATTTCAGAATAAACAAATAAGCTCATTCATTTGAATTGAATAATTGCTAACATGGAACATTTTATGCTATTTTTAGGACATTTATTTCGACGAATGGGCGGAATATATTGGGGAGTGCATCACTTCCTGCAACAAGGTTGAAAACTGCCTCGTCTCGGAGTATGACCCGGACTTGGCAATGGTTGTGGAGAGGAGGGCAAGACGCTGGTCTGCAGCCAAGCAAAACCACCCCCATCCCCTTCAAATTCAAACCAACAGTCA
Source organism: Pseudosinella alba (assembly GCA_034700485.1). Classification (NCBI taxonomy): domain Eukaryota; kingdom Metazoa; phylum Arthropoda; class Collembola; order Entomobryomorpha; family Entomobryidae; genus Pseudosinella; species Pseudosinella alba. The sequence goes on along the minus strand of JAQIXQ010001466.1, from coordinate 8,915 downwards.
TACGGGTGGCGCCGCAGGCAGATCAGCATCCAGAACTGGAAGGCTAACCCTTCCAGGAATAGGGACTGTATTGGAGGTCCCATTACTAGTCGCAAAAAGACTGCATCCTAACTTGGGTGTGAGATCTCATCCCCATCAGCACCCCCACCAGCATCACCCCATCCAACATCAAGGGGGTGGGGGCAATCGCTGTAGTAATACTTGTTCTGGTGGCGGGGGTGTCAGTAGTAGTAGTAGATCTTCTACTGAATGCAATTTCTCAAGAGGTGGCAATTGTGCCGCCACTGCTGGGAGCAGTTCCAGCAGCCCCACTACGGCCACCAGAGTTTACCATCATCCTCATGGGAAGGCAAGAGGGGGCAATATTACTTCCGCCAATTTCCCAGCTATTGATGAAGATTCTGTGTGAGATGAGATTATTTAGTGTATGTCGTATTTGAAATTAACGCTAAATTAAGTTAAATTATTTAAAAGGTACTGAGAAAACTTGACAGACTACTTTAGAGGTCAGATCAAATGAATAGTTCATGCCAAAGATTCAGATTAAGGAGTGCATTTGTTTTAGATTTAAATTAAATTTTATTTTTTAGCTGATGTTGACAATTGACTCATGATGACGTCTTAATAATTTCAAATAAATTTTTATGCATTGACAAGAGAAATAGATTGGTTTACTTTATGTGCCAGGCGGTTAATATTCGATTTTATATAACAAGGTCACTAATTGAACATATTTCATTTCTCGATACCCCCCCCCCCCTTAATATCTAGTATAGATGATGAAGCTCTAAATGCCCAACATCCCCCTCAAATTCATCATCTTCATTTTCACTACTCCCATCTTCAAAGAATTCCTGCTTCTTCGCATTTAAAAATGTGGAAATAGCTTTGATTGCAAAAATCGTGGCAATTTCCTTACCACCCAAATATCCAACCACCATTTCACTTCCCCCAGCCACAGTTTCTACCTCAGTCATATTACAATTATCATAATTATCTCCACCCCCACCGATTTCATCACTTTTATTGCCAAAATTCTGTTTGTCTGAAGAAATTGAAGAAAACCCAAATCCAACTTGCACAATTGAATCCGCCGGCCACGAACCATCCATTTCATTTTGCATGGACACCAACAACTCAAACTCCTTCTGAAGCAAATTATTCATTCGTAAATATTTTGTAGTTGAAATCTTATTATTATGCCCATTAAAATTGGCCAAACTGTTTTTGCTACTGTTGGTCTTCCTCGGAAGCATCACCACTACGTCGAGATAGACACCAGTCAGGATTCTCATGGCCAAGTCACACGTATCCATCGTGGTTCCTATGCGAGCATCCAGCAAATCCAGAAGCAACCCTTTCATTTGATTAATGTTTGGTCGGGAATCACCATTATGATGGATGTAGGTGGTGGTGGAGGCTTTTGCAAGACAGCGGGATAAAAAATACAGTAATGAGTCTGGCGAATGGTGATTTAACAAAAACTTGGCTTGCTCAATTTCTGCATGCATTGGTTCATGGTGATGTTTTTCTTCACATTTATTATCCTGTTCATTAGCTGAAGTAACATTGACCGATGGATTTCCCACCGCATTTATATTAGTCCAACTTTGGGAATTTTCTACTGTTATTGATGCTGGTGCTTGTATGGAAGCCTCAGCGATGATTGCATTCTTCAAGGTCAAGATGAGGAACTCTTCAATGGCAATTAAAAACGCTTCGTGTGAAATACCAAGTGAATATGTTAAATCCAATAGGTTTGCTAATGCAACGGGATCACAGTCCCGACCTTGCCCTTTGCTGATAAATGATCGAAGTTTCATTAACGCTGATGGTTCTGATTCTGATGATGGTGATGGGGACGCTGGGGCTGAAGCTTCTTCCTCATTTTCAACATTTTCGTCCAGAATATTTGAAATCAGCCAACGAACCACGCTTTCCGCCGGTTTAGGCTGGAGAATCCCTTGATGAAGGAGGACTGATAGGGTCAACGCTGTCGTGTTGATGTCATCGGGGAAATCCTCAACTGGAAATGAGGTCAAGGAGGAGTTATTTAGATCTGGTAAGGGCTTCATGGATATGGGTGAGTAATTTCCGCTATCGATGTCATCTTCTCTGTACTCGTGCCCATCAATATCGTCACCATTGTCCCGTTGTTCCTGTAACGGGAGTGGGACTAAGGGTGATGAAGGGGATGGTGATAATTCCAAATTCTTAAACAGGTTAAACGTACGAAGCCCTAACGATGGCACTATGAAGTCTTGTAAGGCATCTTGGATTTCAAATGGCAACGTAACAATTTGTTGGAAACAAGTTGTATCACCATTTTCCAAACTGTTAAAGAGTAGATCTAGAGTAAGGACTGATGTTAAGGTTTCAACTGTATTGTTTGACAGATTGAAGGCACTGGATACACGCCCACTCTCAATAGCACAATTTCTGCTTGTGTAGAACCTACTTTGATAGCCTCCCCCATCCGGTGTAAAACTGGATTGGAGAAATGAAATGGCTTCATGGAGCCTTGATTGGATTTCGACGTGATCATGGATAGGCTTCGTTATGGAGAGATTCGAGTAGAATTGCTTATTTTGAGGGCCACTTTCCAAGGTTGTTTTAATTAGCTCTTGCAAAATCTCCTCCATCTTGAAGAAATTAGATATAGTAAGATGATTAAAAATGAAAATTATATTAAATGACACTTTTGGTTCAGCAAAACCATGCCTTGCAAAATGGAATGATTTTTTTGGCACGACTAGGTTTTTAGTAAATAGCTTCTCTCGGTATGGATTCTTCCACTAAACTAAATGAGGATGAAATACATGTTTCCTTCTGTGGTTTATACCGCCCAGTACATTACAGTGGCCATTAAAATTATTTTTTGCGTTCATCAATTCACATGCACAATAATATGCATGGATATAGAAACGTCGGAGTTTGAACATGGCATTATGAATTGTATGCGTTCATATTCCATTTCTTAGATATACTTTGCTCATGTGAAGCTTTGTATCTACGTTCAATCAGAAATGACTACGATCACCATACTAATCATAAGATATTTTATGGGAACAAGTGCGTCCCATAGCTAATACCAGATTAATGCAACAATGCTTAGAGAGAGATCCTCTAGAAAATTCTGTAATGTAACTTTGTTACTTTCGTCAAAAATGAAAAAAATCCAAATATAAAATTTGCAATATGAGCAACACTTGCACTAAACACTGTAAACTGATTCAATTATGGCATTTATCTATCCTCATTCATGGGTTCACACTACCTAATTGTTGTAACTTGTTGGAAGTTTCTACCAAAAATATTTAACAGCGCCACAAGGATACATGCTTGTCAAATTTCGAGTCATTAACATCTTTCACATTTTAAAATTTTGATAATCATTTACCCATTCCAGTATCATTTTGTTCGCATTTATTTCAATTTTCTCAGAATAATGACAATTCACATTATATCTAACGCCGAGTTTGCATAGTCCAACTCACACCCAAACACCTTTGAAAAATGGTTTGTCCTGGACACTGGATATAAAGCGTCCGAGCCGAACATTTGACATTGATTTCCATCCTTGTCCATCCTCAATCTCTTTATCTGGGGGCTTTCACAAAGGACCTGAAAAATATGAATGAGTAATAATATCATTCTCATACATTGAATCTCATATATCTTCATTGACAAAAAATTGACTCACGTTCGTAAACTTCAGATGAAAAAGTTTCTCAGGCTCGAGTGTGGAAAGTCCGGGCAATTTTATTTCTTCCTTTCCATCCCTTTTTAGATTTGTCAGGTATTCTTCATATCCCTTGACGGTTACATGATATGCTAAAACATTTAGTATTTTACTGTTAAGGTTTATTTCGTCATCGTCCCAGTCGTTTCCAATTCGTGAAGCCCAGTCCATGTAGCTTTTGTAGGTTGTATCGCTGAACCATAGGCCATACTCTCCCTTGCTGTTTGTATAAATTCCTAGAGTAGAATATTTTAATTACGAATTTAATTATTTTTGGAATTTGTATTAGTATATGTCTAAAGTTAAGAGGGATTTGGAATGATTGGATAATTTCATATAATTTTGAATTATAAAGTTGTCAAATAAGTACTGACCATTGGAATCAAATATTCGAGACAGCTCTCTTGCGACAATACTTCCCAGAGCTGCATAGTTCATATATCTAACCAGAAAGCATAAAAATAAATTATTAATTTAGTTAATTTGACATCTCAGCATTCCTCATTAATATCAATATCAATTATGGTGTTTTTTTGTAGAGACTTGAAGTGTCTAACCCCGGAAAGTCCACGCTGAACAAAGGTGCTTGCAGTATTCCGGCAGGTATTCCTAATAATATGTGCATTACTTTAGACTAAATAACTTTTAAAGCACACCTCCAAATTGATTTTACCAAATTGGATTTAAACTAATTAATCGTCTTACGGATTTGATTTAGACTGGGAATATATTCCACATTTGTTTCGCCAACAAACCCACTTCCGTCTAAATAATTCCACCTATCGACAAAGGATAGATACATTAATTAATAATGTTAAACACAATGGCTTACTTCAAACTGTTATGATATGATTTAACTTTCCCAATTTACCCATCCAACTTTTCATCATTAAGTTTTGTCTTCCAGTATTTCCCGTTCAGCCATGATAAAGCAGTGATACGAATGGTTAAGTATGACATCGCTGTTGAATTTATTCCGATAAAATTAAGCTGGAATAAGAAACAGGTAACATGGTGGTTCTAGACGCAACGCTAAAAATATATTTGGGAATTTTTCAAACTGTTAACATTATTGATTACTGATTACATTTTCGTAATATGCAGCCAACTGACGGTCATTTTCAATCCAATTGGGAAATCCCACGAGTACCTCAGTGTCACTAATTTTACTGCGAACTGTCTCTTTTGCTTTCACGTCCAGCCATGGTATTGAATTAATTACTTCCTGGAATCCATTTTTGAGATGATTGACCATACTTGTAGTCTAAAATGTTGTCAAAGTTTGCAAAATTAAAAAAAATTGTTAACGATCCTGGCAAGTATTAGTACAATACAAATTGAAACTGAAGATATGTAATTTTAGTTGAGAGTTAGGGTATTTGGCTACCATTTCCCTTGCTTCTGATGTTTTGGGATGTCTGGCAATATATTCTTCGGAAATGGCGAAGGAAAATACTTCAGAAGTTTCCCTCAGGCAGTGAAGGGATGGGCCCCGACTAGATTTCATACATGTTTTTAGGAGTTGTTAATAATCTGATAAGAGAATAATTAATTTATTTAGTTCACGAGGAAATTGGGCGCTTAACATTACCTCAACTTTGCTCTCTTATAGTTTTCCATGTGTGGAAAATTATTATCTTCCATAACACTTGTCGAATCTCCTAGAATAATGAGGGCTAACTGAAGAAAGAGCATGTTGGTTATTGCCGTTGGACTAATTAAGCTAAGAGTTTTAGCATATTCCAAGAGAGAAATGTAGTCCGTTAGAATCTCCGTTTCGGGGGCTATTTTCAAGTCAGTCCCTCGAAAGGTCAATTTGATGAGGTTTAAAATGTTCATCTAGCAAAAGGATACCAAATCATATTAATATTTTAAAAGTTAATAATCATAATCATACATACTAAATCTGTTGACTTATACCTTTGAGGTTGGAACATCCGTTGTCAGCTTATCCTGAATGTCCTTCAATGACATCACCTTCCCTGCCTCCGATGATGTGACATCAAACGCCACAGCAGACATCATTTTCATGGACATTTGCAACTCGCGAATTCCATCCGTTTCCCCTTGGACTGATAAGGATGGCTTCTTTCGTAAAATTTGTAGAACATCCCGAATGTCATCTAAATCCAAAGGTAAATAAGTTGATCCCGAGTCAACCTATTAATTTCATAAGTGATTAGAAAGAATCTAGATCTCATAGGATCGTTTTCGAAGAAAAAAAAATTGCGAAGAAAACAGCCAAACCTGCAATAGAACCCGATTATTTCCGTCAACTTTGGTCGCCTCCAATTTCAGCAAGAGTGGTGTCACATTATCCGGGACAATGCGCAGGATTTCGGCCATAATCTTTGACCATTCCACTTCCCCATCAGTTTTACCCGATAATAGTGGCCAATTCCCAAGAGTTTCAAGGTAGTTTCGAATATGGTCAATTTTGTTCAGATCTGGGAGATTCATGAAATCATTGAAACTTTATTTTTTCCTCATAAAATTAGATTTGAACATTAGTTCCCCAATAAATTTTTAACATTTATTAACAATACCATCAAACCAGGCCTTGCACGATTTATAATACGACTGGGCCATCTTCACAGTGTACTTTTCCAACTCGGGATCAAGCAAAATATCTACAGAATATTTAAAACGATACCAAAATCCTATCATATCCAAATTACATAATATTGTCTTTGCCCAAAAAGTGTTCACCTTTGACCTGGGATTCAACCTTCAAGGCCAGGGCAGTATGTTGATCCAATGCGGTTTTGGATGAGAGGGTCCGCCATTCACATGAGAACTTTCTCCAGTCCAGGCACGGTTCTCGAGAAAAATCCATCGAAATGAAAAATTCCTTCGCTGGAAAAAATAAGTTTCACATTTCACATTTCAGCGGCAATATAAAAACTATTTTGGAAAATAAGCTCAATCTTAACTAAAGATGGTTTTTTCCCATATTCTTTTGCGGTAAAAAGTATTTTGTAAACGTATTTTTTATTAAAAATGACAAATTTTTAATTACCAGCTCTGAGACAGTCATCCTTATAGCAGACTTTTGAGTCCACCTCTGTAATAATTTCCGGTTGCTCATGACCAGCTAATCTGGCCAATTTACGGATTTCCTTCAATTTTATACCCTGGTTGTCCGTCAATATTGAGTTTTCTTCACTGGTGGAAAGAGGGCTTGAAAAATTTGCAGAAATGGGAGGAGCTTTACTGGTAGTTGGACCTTCTGCGGAAATTAATAATGCGCTGATGTCGTTTCCCCTGATTAGAAGAACCATAAAGATGGCGATGACGATATTAATATGAAAACGGTCATAATTAGAATAACGGGAAATTATAAACTTTTGCTTTGACATGGTTAGTTTTTTTAAATTCTTAAACTAAAATACATGCCAATTGCAAATAGTGGAAAAATTGGAGAATAAGATACGGTGATGCTATGCAATGAATATAATTCAAGCAAATAGTCAGGCATAAAAACTAGTCATCATTGCAGATTTCAGGGTGGTTTCTCTTGTTGGGGCATCTTCATCTTCATAATTTTGTTATGCAGTTATTTTTAGCATGAGAATTGCCAAAATAAATATATAGGAATTAATTTAAATATGTAGCAAGTAAACATGGCTATCTGCTAAGTTTCCAAATGCTGGCTAAACTATGGGAAATAATCGTGAGAACAAAAAATATTACGACTTTATGACCTTTTTTGTAAGTTATAAGTGTTTGGGAGCCAACATAACAGTGGGCCAAAGGTAGCATCATCCTTTAATTTTTAGTATCAGCACCCGTCTCTGATTGTTTGTCTGTTTTAATTTGTAAAGGTACTTTAGGTGCTAAACAGAAGAATACGCAGTACGCAAGCACAATTGCTCATTAATTTTTTCTCCCTACATTGTATTTGCATACATTCTTCTATTTAATTACTCCCAAATTCAACTTGCTAAAAAAGCATGATACTGTGTTGTGGGAATTTCTGGTTGTTTTTGCACGTTAAATTTGAAGAAATGAAATAGGCAGCTTGAAAATTTCACTCTGAAGTCTCTAAAAATAAATACATTCTCTATTGTCTACACAAAAAATGATAAGTTATCATTGCTAATAGATAACCAGAAATATGTTTGCGTGATACGTGATGTGATATAACATACTACTCAATAATTTTACTCATATTTTAAAGGATAATTAATTACAATGGGCAAATAGGCCATTGTCACGAAAGATAATAGGGATTATGGTTTTCGAAAGCATAATTTACTGCAATTATTTCAAATTATTATCAGCAAATTATGTTCATGTCGACAGTAATTGCTCATTATATCATCATGAATTCATCACCTAACTACCTTCCATCATTTGCAAGTTCTATAATCTCTAGATTAATATTTATGTCGTCCTCAAATGTCACATTTCGGAATTTGTGAAATTTGAAAATGATCCCAGGAAAATGAACTATATGTTGAACTATATGTTGGGGGATTTACGCCTTATCTTAAGTATGTAAATACATGAACAAATAATAAACTAAAGATTTCCCCTTAATTCTTTACAAATGACAAGTGTTGAAGAAGCGTACGATTAAAATTAAATCCTTATTGCACTTTACTTTGCTCGAGTATGTAATCTTTTCTATAATAATAATAATAATAATAAAACTAACAATTCACCTCTTCTGCCCTGAGCAATACAAGCATTGAAGGTAGTTTCTAAATCCGATAAAACCATCAATGTAATATCCTCTTCCCTTGTCCATTATTCCATTGTCACTATTTGCATAATAACTCAATAAAATCAAGCTTAGTAGTTTCATGATTGATAATATTCTTGCCAGTACTTTGGGTATTCATTAGATATTTATAATAAACGAGCAACTAATGTCATCTTTACTCCACCGAAAGAACTTGAACAATGCATCTTAAAGATTAACAAAAAATCATGCTCAGAAAAAATCAGAAGAAACAAATGAAACAATGCAATTATACCTATGCATATTCATGTTCATATTCAATTCACATGTAATCATTTCAAGAATTAAATAAACTGACGGTTAAAAATTGCAGACGAAGTCAACTTGAAAGGATATAAAATAAATACCGATGTAGTCTTATCGTCGAAGCGGTACAATAAAATGTTAAATATTGTGCTTACGTTTCATGATAAAAATTACAGGATA
>JAQIXQ010001465.1:0-14479 GCA_034700485.1 Pseudosinella alba | reverse complement strand
AATCCATAATCCTTCATGGGCTTCGAGAAAACCGTATAAAGGAAAATAACCAGGTAGGGAAATTTATTCAGGAAGAATGTACCAAACTTCTCCGTGCTATAAATCCCTTCCTCCCCAAAATATTGATCTTGAAGTAGTTTCTCATCAACCTCCACAGCATGTGCCCATTTATCTCTTATCAGTTCCAGAAGGGACATGACATTCTTGCCATTATACTTTTTCCCATGACGTCTTGTAAGAAGGTTCATTAGCTCGTAGCCCATGTCCATCTTCCAATTCACGCAGCTTTCCCCTGGAGGAGGTGGTGGTCGCCCTTCTGCATCTGAGACGTAAACGGCATACAAATAGTGGAACATATCGTTCAGGTTGGTCCTGAGTTCGTTTGCGTTATAATCCCTCTTGTTGTCAAATGCCCTGGCCACGTCCACCAAAAACTCCAGAGAGTATTTTGTACTCCAGAAAAAGGGGTGGTTCAAAACTTGTAAAATCTTCGGCCTCTGGTATTCGTTTCTGAGCATCATCCACTGGAACAAATGGTTGGCGCTGTGTTCCTCCACTTTCAACGAAGTGGGTCTCACTTCCGGATTAGATATATTTTGGGTAGGGCAGTATCCATGCTCTTTACTGTATAGAAATGGATGAATCCCAAGTGACATGGTGAAGTGGGCTGTCAGTCCAAAACTAAATATGTCAATTCGAATTGAACTCCGGAATTCCTGATTGCGAAAAAGGGCCCGAATTCCTTCAGGCGACATCCAATCTGATGTTCCGATACCTCGCGAATTGGTCCCGGTGGAACTATTTTCAATCTTCCTACTTATTCCAAAGTCCCCCAGTTTTGCTATTTCTTTTCCCCCTTCATCCTCAAATATTAAGATATTTTCTGGCTTTATATCCCGGTGAATGACCCGCTTGTCGTGTAGCCACCGGAGCCCTCTCGCAGCATCACGAAGATAACCGAATAGTTTTGTCCGGATTTTGTCTTGATCCAAGGGGGAGGATTTTAGCATGGCTACTATTTTGTTCAAATCGGTTGTGGCAAGTTCCATTGCAAAATAACAGGCATTCCACCTCCCCCCATCCAACCACTTTGTCCATGCAAATAGTTGAACTATGTAAGCATTATCCCGAGTAACGTTTGGGCAAAGTCGCTGCCAAATACTTAATTCATTTTCGAACACCTTCGCATCCTCCAACCGGACGCGTTTAATTGCGGCAGGCCTGTCTGGGGAGATGTGGAATCCTTCGTAGACCGCTCCCGTCGCCCCTTTTCCGATGAGGAGGTCATCATAATAGAAAATATGTGTTCCTTTTAGGGTTGTTGGGTTATTGAGCAGTCCATCCGTCCTTGTGGTTCTTCGTAGCTTTCGGCCTTTAAAAAAATAATTTCAACAAATTCAACGAAAAATATTTACTTGTGTCATAATTACTTAAGTAGGTGCCTTTATTTTTCAATTTGGAAAATTTCATTTGGCTGAAAATTACCTGTTGTAATTGGAGTGTTGATATTTGAGGATATTGATGGTCTAACGTTCTCGATATTGTCGTCAATGTCCATTGGCGTAACTCCAAATGTCCCCGTCCTAATCTTTTTAGACATCTTCACGGCAATATGTTTGCTTACTCACATGTCAAACTGTGTCTACAATTTCTCCAGTTACCCAAAATGCCACAACATATTCTTCCTTTTTCTTCCAGCTTGTTTTGGTTCAGAGATCAAGAATAGCAAAAAAAATTGTCGGTTGGCCTACTTTGCTCCTTTCCCCATCATTATCACAATCTTATAATCTGGCATAGCTATAAAGGCCATGTGAAAGTTTCAGTCGGTTCATTTTTCATCCTATATACTGAGGCTATGCCTCTCCACACTCTGAATCAACCTGTTGAACCAACTTGTTCAGCAACCTTGAAAAAGGTTTAGGTTGAGGTGCGTTCTGCACTGTCCCACTGGATATGTTCTATTGTGTTGTTAGCAAGGCCACTCTTGAAATCACAATGAGCTCTTAAACCTGCGAGCATAATTGATATACACATTGCATGAGTTGAAGACGGACAAGTTGTGAGTTGAAATGTTGAATGCGGCTTCTCCAGCTTGAGCTCGATGATATGATGGATGTACAGAAAGCGGTTCGGACGGTCCCGACTGTGAAAAGCGAGAATCATCAATATCGTTGTTCTTGGTAAGGCAAGTGAAAGCGGTGGCAGCAACAGGTTGTATATGCTATCACTGTAGATGTTATCACAGAGTTACACCAGTCACCAATGCATTACACACAATAAAGACTATTGTCCATTATCACTGGCACAGATATATCATCATGTCATTCTTCTTTTAAGCCAAGTCACTTCAAAAATTGTTGATATCATTCAATTTTGATAGTTGGCTACCAGGAGCAAAAACGAAGTAAAGTTGATATTTAAAAGGAACGCAGCCTTCTTCCAGCTCAGGTCATGAGAATTCCAATGTTATTTAATCTTACTCTCTATCATCTATCATGGGTTTGAAATATTTTCCTGTTTGAAATATTTTCCTGCAGTAATGTATAGGGAAATAAATTAATGAACCGATTTGTTTTGAATCAAATTAACTCATAATATTTGGCCATTGTTATTCATATATATTCATATTATATAATATAATCATAGTTACATAGGAAATGTGATACTGAAATTAATCCTTTTTTGGTATGTTTAATTTTTATTGAAATATCATTAGCGAAAGTGGAGAAGTTTACATAGACGACACATCTAGCAAAGGGCGAGCCACATAACAAAATATGTACTAAATGTCATATCGTTTCCATGGGTGGCATAGGCATGGACAATAATGAAGTAAATATACAAACTATAAAATATTATACAGTACAGCCAAAAGCTGTTCCATTAGTGTGTCATCTTCAATATGTTGCTGTAGAGGATATAATTGTGGGACATAACTTTCCCCGTTTAAGCAATAACTCCTTCTTAAACTATTTATGAAGCTATACTGTCTCAGCGGTTGGCTCAGAACCGTATACAAAAATATTAACAGGGAAGGAAACTTTCGCAAAAAGAATTTTACAAATTCATTTTCGCAGAAGTGTCCATCAACGCCAAAATAGTGCTCTTGAAGCAATTCTTCACATATCTCCGCAGAGTGGACATATTTATCACGAATCATTTTTAACAACGATGTCATTTTATTGGTATCATAAAAGTTGACAAAGTTGGAGGATCGACGTGTGCCGAGTAAACTGAACATGTCATCTCCTAACTCCCTGCTCCAGTTGAAGTGTCTCCCGGGATCAGATACGGCGTATCCATAAAGATGGTCGAATAGCTCGTCAAGGTAGATTTTGAACTCGTTAACCTTGACATCCTGTTTCACATCAAATGTGCGTGCAACATCGATTAGAAATTTTAAGGAGGTTTTGGCATTCCAGAAAAACGGATGATTCATAACTTGGAGTATTTTGGGTCGCTGAGGTGGGGATTTAGTCAACATCCAATCGAGCAGATGCTCGGCGTTGTGCTCATTCCGGGTGGTCTAAATAGAAAAGATATTTTAGAAAGTAATTAGTGACAACTTACAAAATGTCAGGAATGGGAAAGTTTTTTTTCCGTTTGGTTTACCTCTTTCTCAGCCATCAACGAGCTGGGTCGGATTTCAAGATCCTTAATATTTGCGGTGATGAAACGTCCATGCTTCCCACTCTTCTGGAAGGGGTGGACGCCACCCGACATCGCGAAATGAGCAGTTAGCCCAAATCTAAATATGTCTACTCTGGGTGTCGTATGGAATACTTTCTCTTGATGAAATGCTTCAATTGCTTCCGGAGACATCCAGTCGGACGTCCCTTGACCTTTGGAATTGGTTCCAGTGGAACTGCTTTCAATTTTCCAACTTATTCCAAAATCACCCAACTTGGCAATTTCCCTAGGGCCCTTTGAAAATATCAAAATATTTTCCGGCTTTATATCCCGGTGGATGATTCGCTTGTCGTGAAGCCACTTCAGTCCCTTGGCGGCGTCGTGTAGATAACCCACTACCCTTGTACGAACTTGTTCTCGATAATTGTCATTCAACTTTTTAAAATCAATCGTCACCCTTCTTTTCAAATCTGAAGTTGCCAGTTCCATTGCAAAGTAATAGGCGTTGAATAGAGTCCCTTTGTTTCAACGCGTCCACTCAAATAACTGGACAATGTTGGCACTTTCAGCAGTGACTGTGGAGCCCAAAGACATCCAGATCTTCAGCTCGTTCTCAAATAATATGGCATCCTCCGCTCGGACACGCTTAATAGCTGCAGGCTTTTTGGGTTCCACGTGGAAACCTTGATATATGTTGGCGGTAGCTCCACTCCCAATCAAAAGGTCGGGGAAGTAGAATATATTTGTTTCTTTTAGTTTCGTGGCATTGAAATGTCCATTTGCCCTTTTACTCAATGATGGCGTCTCCCAAGTACTTTCTGTAAGGCATTTTTTTTAAATATTAACTTTGATCATTTGCACAAAATATATACCATCACCTTTGAAATCCCATTGATATTTGACATATATGATATGATAGCTGTTCCATTTCGACAAATAAGTGATAGTGACAATATTTTTCTAAATCTGACCTTGTGCTGAGATGGAGGGATGATGGGCTGAAGTCGTGGATGTGGACGGGTCTTGATTTTCATCGTGGTTAAAAGAACGTTCTACAAATTAACAATCATCGTTATTCATCATCATCCTTTTAATATCTGACTTTCCATTCCACAATCCGCAAAAATAATTCATAAAAGAAACTATTTGTCTAATTCAAAGTGAACCTCCTAAATATATTTAATCTTTGAAAATAAATATCCAAAATACAGCTTAACAGCTTTACCTTGGTTTGCGAGCACTCGGTTAACTGGGTCATTCCCATTCCTGGAGCTTGGGTTCTGTGACCTTCTTGAACTATTAGATTTACCATGTCCAACAATAAAATGGTGATAGTGATGATTAAGGAAGCAAATGAGCAACAAAAGCATCAAAATTAGTCTTTCATGATAGATACCTGGTTTCAAGTTCAGTTTAGTGAGCAAAAAACCACGATTTCAAATATGTAAAATTTATTTTTTGAAAAAGCAACAAAAGCAACAAAAGCAACAAAAAATTTGAAGAAGCAACAAAAGCAACTTTTCGGAATTTGACAAATTATGCATGTCTAAACTCAGAATTTTGGGTAAAATTGCATTTTTTGTGCAAAAATCGGGTATTTTAGTGCAAAATCTGGCCGTTTTTTAGGTAAAGTTGAAGAATGTTTGCACAGAACCGAATAATTTTTTAACAAAATGGAGTAATCGAGTACTTTTTTGACAAAATATAATACATCTAGGGATAATCTGAGAATTTTTTTTTGAAAATGTTGAAACATGTAATGGTTTTCTGCAATATATACCCGGAATTTGAAAAAAGCAACAAAAGCAACTATTTTTTCTGAAAATCGCAACAAAATTTTGACAAAAAAAGCAACTCTTTTGCTTCCCTAGTGATGATAGTGATTGTGATGAGCGTATTTAGCACTGCTCATAGTCACTGTTGGTAGTATTATTTGCAGGCTTGACGGGTCACCATCATGACTGTGTCCACACTCCATGCAACAATATTGCATTTTAAGTATTTTTACAATTTCATGAATGAAAATGAATACTTTTACTATTGTCAATAGTATATTTTGTAGCTTTTAGTTTTGAATAAATATTAGTAGTAAAAACATACTTTTAGTTTAATAATATTCGGGGGTTTAACATGATGGATTTAGAAAATCACAACAATATTTACTTATGAGGAAAAAATGAGTGTTTTGGTATTATGGGTGGATATTTGGATATCTGGATATTAATATGCTGTAATATTAAATGGATGTTGGATATATTCAGAGATGAAAGCAAGAACGAGATGAGATGAACAAATACCTAGTACAATAAGATTGAGAGCTGTGTGCTGAGCTGATTGGGATAATTTACTTATATCATGTTATGTTGGAACTGCAATTAATTTTGTTATATTGGGGTCTCTCTTGTAGTGTATATTTATGGAACTTTGTAACGATATCCTGCTATAACTGAACAGTTGCTGAGATATAAATCATAGCTTAGATATGCCTACTCGTAAGACGCGTTGAAATCATTGATATGTTCTCTATTAATGCTACGCGTCTTGAGCAGCTTTATTAAGTCATTTATATTTGTAGATTCATGTTCATGCTACGTAATGTGTCCTTTGTATCTTGCAATGATTCCATTAAATATATGAAAATGCTTCTTTAGTGCATGCTAAATTATCATATGCAAAATCATGCCGAATCTGCGTCCTAAAAATATATGCTTACCTGTTCACTTCATTTATTGCAACTCCACATTTTGCCAGAAACTTGAGATTTATTATTTTACTTAAAAAACAACATATTTTACATCATATTATATTAAATGTCAGTCAAGTATAACAAATATGTGTCGTCGACAACAAAACTCTAGATGTTATTTCTTGATATCTCTAAATATATTTATTTGAGTCGGTTTATGATATGGAATATAGCATTTCGGGGTAATTTCAATTAATTTTCAATACTATGGGAATGGAAGCTTAATTACCACTGTACTGTATTGGGTCATCAAAATCATGTATTGAAAAATTGCCAATGTCCCGATTAATTGGGCATTTGAAAAATCATTTTAATGTTTTCCGCTTCCTTCTCTGTGTGAAGGACAATTGCTCTAGAGGAATTGTTCATGCAAAAGCAAATCAATCTGCAAATTAAATAATTATTATATTATTTAACATGCTTTCAAATTATTGATGTCATCACGATCATTTAGGTTGAAAAAAAATGTTGGTGGTATTCTTTGAAGTTTCGGTTCATCATATTTATAATTGATTGTAAAATATGCTATCTCGGATGAATTGTCAATTGGTCAATTTATATCTTCATTGAATCTCATCAATCAATCTAATATACTTTAAAACGCTCCTTCATGATATAATTCATTAATTTTAATACAAATAGTAATGTCTCAAATTTTGCGATATACGTTTTACCAAATGGGATAAATTGTCGTTCAAATATACATATACTACGTGACGTGATAAGCGATGACTGATGACTAACTGCACGTCCACTACGGAACGAGTTGGAACATTGGAATATTAACCCAATTAATTAATTAATGAAAACATGTTTGCATTGTTACCCACGTAATGCTTTATACTAACTATGGTTGCAAATAAAGTCCCCAACCAAAATCCAATTACTTCCAGAAAAAGTCCCACCCCAGCCATGATTAGCCCTCCGAACAGTAGCGTGAATATGACAATGACATTCCCATCAAAGGAGGTACTCTCCGGCTCAGCATCCGTGGTTCCGCTCTTGAGGGCTACTTCGCTACTGGAATATGATCTGATGGAAATTCCTTCCAAGATCTTCATCCATCGGTCAACTATCCCTGTTTCCTTGAACCAGCCAAGTCGAATAATGACATTGAGGGGAGCCCAATTCATGAAGGAGGATGTGAATGATTCTTGATAATACTGCTCCTTCCCGAGATGTGCCCCCTTTTGCTGCAGAATATGGGAATAGTTGGTGGCCGTTGCTGAGGGTAACACCAGAGCAGCTTTGTTGCATTCTTTCAGGATCATGAAGAGGTGCTCTTGATCCAGCCTCAAATAATTATCCGCAAAATCAACAGAGTCTTCCCACAACAACGCGAGTGGCTCATTCCAAGGGGGATACTCCGATTGGAACCCCTTAGCAAGAGAGACCATGATATCTGCGGATGGTTGAAGTCTTGTATAATCCATCAACATCCCCCTCATCCTCAACTCATCTCCTCCTTCATAGTAAACTCGAATCTGGTCTTGGCTTGATGTAATCTGCTCCACCTCAGAACGCACCAAAAACATTGAATTCCAGAGATGGATCCGATGTTGAGATGAATTAAACAAGTTATGCGTAGTTGCATTTAGGAAAATACGGGGATCAATTCCATGGAAGTTTAACGACTTCACCGTAGCTCTGGTGTAGATCTTAAAGTCGTGATCCAGTAACTGCTGAAATCTTTCGTAATGAAGGGTCCTCCTTTGGGCGACCATGTTGTATACATTGGTATTCTTGTAGCCGTTGCTTAGGATGATTCCCATAAGCAGAAAAAGTCCAAGCATTACTCGAGTGGAATTCCTTTGAAAGGTACATACTGGAAAGGGGTCCCCTTGTTCCAGGAGAACCTTCGCCATAGAAAGCATCCTCTGGAATAGCCCAATCCCCAAGGAATTCGCATCAAACAGCTTCCAGCCCAGTACCAAAGTTGTGAGAGTTGCCATCAAATAAATCCACACCTCAGCCTCGAATGCACTGATTAGTTCCCCATATGCTACGGACTCCACCCTCATTCCCCCGCAACTGACAAAACGAAATGTTCGGAATGGGTTCAGAATTGAGTAAGGAAGATGATGTTGGAGATTGCTGCGGATTTCATGGCTCAGTTGGTGTAAGGGATCCTTCTCCACATCCGCCGTCCCGGGCTCTCCCTGGTTGTATTCTACTACAACTACTCCATTCACACAGAATACTTGCCTTCCAAATATCTCAAAAATTGTGCGATATGTGTAATTTTGCAAGATGCTGGCCCATACGTGGAGAGCAATCAGTGGTATCATGTCAGTCGGCGTCTGGGGCCCATGCCCATGACTGGTTGTGAATAATGACAAATCACTTTTGCTACATATCTCACCCCATTTCCCATGCATCGTCCAATAGTACATTTGCCCTGCCCAGTCTTCCCTCAGTGTTTGAGTGACCTCATCCAACTCCAGCTCTTGTGACAGAATACTCATTTTAAGGAAGAGGAATCTTTCTCCACAATTAAGGCAGATGTATGGAATGATATTTTCAACAGAGCTAATCAAACCAACATGACCATCATGTCCCATCCTAATCTTATCTATCTGTACAAGAATAAATCCATAATTTCTTCCACGCAAATTGGTGTTGACGGAGTTGGATATCCATGTGAGCAGCATTCTATCCGACTCCCTTTTATCTTGACTGTTCCAATGGTTGTTGGAAACCACTGCGATTTTTAGAGTTGGCATGAGACTGGGCCGAAGCATATCAAAATTGGGATCCGGATTATCCCTTGACAGCCGCCCATTGTAATCCCAAACATCAAAGGAAGGGTTCTCGTACCTTTGGATGAACAAGTCAAGCTTCCCAGCCAGCTCTTTTGCTGCGTCTAGGAGCTCATCGGAGGATTTGAATGGAGGAAACACATCAACATGTATTGGACAATTCCATGGCTTGACTTTCAACGAAAACCGGAAGTAGTCGATCAATTTTGTACAACCTCTATTTCTATACAGGCAGGTTCTCTTATCGGATTCAGATAAGAGGACTGATTCATTCCCGGATTCCAGAATCCATGTTAGTAGTGGATGTTTTGACCAATATCCTTCCGACGTAATTATGGTCGGGATCAGCTTTCTGATCAACACTGGTTGATTAAGGTTCAACAGCTCCACTCCCATGAAGTTTGTGATGTAGATAGGGCAAGAGCCGGTTTGAAGAAGGTTCCATTTCCCAAAATCGACGGAGGTGAAGTATTTCCTCCACTCTGAGAATATGGCGTCTGAAAACGTGTGAACTTTTGATTGTATGGAATCTGTCTGACCGGGGTTGATTAAATTCACGAATTGTAAAATTGCCAATATCACATTTATTTGGGGCATTGTGAAATACATTTTACTTTTGTGGGGCTCCTCCTTCCACCTCCTACAATCTGAGATCTAGACTGAAGCCCATTGAATGTAAATGATCAAAATTGCTTAGGAAAAATCTACAAAGTTACATGATTAGTGATGATAATTTAGCTTACTTCCAGATTCTTGATGTCGTTACCATACTGGGATTGTCAAACACTGCCAATCATAATTGAGTACTTTCTTCGCGGCCTCTCGTTTATATCGTAATTACCGTCAATATTTTAAAAGCTTTCAATCAGTTGAAGCTACCGAAGCTAGTTTTGGCATGTGACAATTCTCTACTACATACTAGGAAATCATATAAACCGATTTAAAAAAAAAGTATATGAATTAAGCCATCCCTCCAAGGGACATGAGCCACTCCAAACCTTTTTATGAGAATTGAAGATGACCCATAAATAAACTTTGCAAAGACAATTAAGATAACTTGCTCCATTTCAGTAAAGTGTCAGGGAACTTCTGTACTAATGTACTAAATAATTTTCTCCGACTGTGGTCAAATTTAGAAACGAAATAATGTTATAACTGAGAACTATAAAATTCAAAAGTCAGTATATTTAGACACCGATAACTAATTTTCCAAATTCTTCTTTCAAATTTTCTTTGAAGCGGTGCAACTGATGATATATGCATACTTGGAATCAGGATGATAAATGCTACAATATGCGATAGCGATTTTCAGATTTGTCCCATAATGAGTTCATAGTTTATTATATTAAACGGGAACTGGAGTCATAATTTGATTTATAATGTTTTTATTATTCCATCACTGGAACTGGAATTGATATATTTAGCACTGGAATGTTATCGGAGGAATAAACGCAATGATATTTTTGAAACTAAACCATATCGTTGAAGGTTCATCAAGAAATGCATCATGCCTCGAGCGATTTTATTGTCAAGCTTCTTTATGCATTAATAAATTTCCGATGGACACTTCCTCCCGTTCCTCCTATTTATGCTAAAAACTTTAAAATGCATTTGTTGTAGATACTTTGAAGAAATTTCTCATAATTAAAGTAACTAAAGACACTAATCATTTTATTTTTTCATTTCCTCCATAATTTGGTAAATGAAACCTGTGATGTGATCACAGTGGAATCAAGTAAAGGTAAAATGCCGATGCATAATTTCATTTCAGGGACATAAAATTACAAGGCTTGTTCACTCGACCTTTCTACTTCCACATGCGAACTCCCCCACATAAAATTTATCTATTTACCTCTTTTCTATTTGCTAAGGGCTTTACCAAATTATAAATAGTGAGTAACTGTTAGTTTACAACGGACTAAAGACAAGATTAATGCAAATTACAATTATGACCGTTGGGCAAGTTTGGGTGCTCCGACAAAGCTGAAAATATGGGGTTCGGACACTTCTATGTAGTAAAGCATAAGTGTAAAAGATTAACAAAATTATTTCAAGATTGAAGCCCAGAATACAGACAGACAAACCTACCGAAATCATTTCAAACATGAAAGATATAGCGAAACGCTTTATGCTGCCTAATAAACATGACTTAGGATGACAAAGGTGGAATATTACCAGAGCGGTATAAAATTTACAAGGTCCGTTCAAATAACCTTCTTTTTTTATTGCAACTTCCTCGAATAATATGCAAAGTCATTCATTTAGCTTTGCTGTTTTCCTTTCCAAACCAAATCAAGGATATTACATATAAATTACCTCCTGCAATGTTACCAACTAACTCAGAACAATTCCATCCAGCTAGTTGCACATAAATGAGAAATGATTTGTTCCGAATTTGAAACTTCCAACGTTCCAATCCATGAGCTGGTAAGGAAACTGAGCATCCAGTATAAATATATTTCTAGTCAATTCAGTTTACTTCTATCCGGAGTTGAATCGGAGGAGCAGAATGAGCAGATAACTCATTGTAATAGCATAACGACCAAAAGGTGCTAAAACAGCAACCGTGAAGAATTTCCAATCACTGCAATGTCTCCTTTAAGTCCATTATTAATTACTGGGCTCAACTTAAATCAATGGATAACGGACAAACTACTTCGCTATCGTCCCCGACTATTTTGGGATATTCCTTCCCAGAGTTTTGTGTCGGAATCCAAGCACTCCAAGTACCTCGTGTGGGAAATAATAAGCATATTACTCATTCTCGGGGTGGCATTCCCGGGATGCGCTGCAATCAGCATCCATTCGTACTATCACCCGGAAGAATATAAAATACATGAATTATTTACCTGCTTCTATCAGTCCCTTGCAGCTCTGTGCATGGGGTTAATCGCATGGATTTTGCGATTACATTCAAAGGATTTGGCAAATTTTTTCAAAGAAATTTTTGGATTATTATCTGAATTACAAAGGACATCGACAAGTGAATTGGCAAAATATAGGACAAGAATAAATACAAGCCGATCAAATCGAATCATTTATTGGACATATGGGCAGCCCATCGATGTACTGGGCTTGGCGTCCGTCATCATTGTATTATATATTACTTTTATTTCGGCGTTCTTCATAGTTGTTGGCCTTTACATCGAAGTGGACCTATTCCACTTCGTTTTTCGTAAAATGATTCCCCATTACGTACGAACCCCATTTATTACACATGCGTTATTTGGGTTCAGGATCTTCTATTTTTCCTGTTGTGTAATGGAAGGTGGTAATTGTATTCGAACCGCTGCTGTTCTAACATTCGCATTGCTCAGGTGTGTCTGGAGCTTTAAGGATTCTCACATCGTATAACATTCTCACTTCCTCATTATTTCGTAAATGGTCTCAGCTTCATATCCTCTTCATAGTTGCAAACGAAACATATTCCCAGATATTGACAGTGACACTTGTGTTGGGGTATTTCTTAATAGGCATTTCCTACACTATTTCTGTGTTGTGGCTGAAAATCCCAGAGTTGAACTGGTTGATTTATGGGATCTTTGGCCCTGGATTTAGCGGAGTGGCCACCATTCTCATCTTAATTTTTCTGGCTCTGTTGATTTCTGTTCATGAGGCGAGCATAGAGTTGGAACGAAAGTGGAAATCAAAACTGATCGTTGAGAAGGGACACTTCTTTGGCCATCAATTTCAAACATTGATTTACAGGAAACGTATCCGGTCCATGCGGAAAATCACTTTTACTTACTCCTCATTCGGGACAATGAAACGGGAGACGAGGACGGACTACTTGGCGTCCTTGGTTATGAACTCGCTAAATTTATTGATACTGTTCAGGGCAAACATAATTTTTTAGGATGTGTCAGTTTCAGTGTATGTTTTAAATTTGAATTACATTGCCCCAATCTCACAATTAATAAAGTCTAGATATATTGTGTAATGCTATCAATTATACTGACAATGAATCAGTAAACGGATTATTGATAATCATTGTAATAATTGTTAAAACGTAAATTAAAATCTTCAAAGTGCTAAATTCAACCAGGATAAAAGGCAAGATAATAGGAATTCTCAGCACCCATACAGATAAATATAGATTCGATTATCAGTACAGTTAAATACAGTCACATACATAGAAGGGAAACACGCACGAGATGTTCACATGTTTGCAACAGTAACAACAATTATGATATATGTGTGCTGAGGAATGAACGTATAATTTACTTACATCACCTGGGAACTGCAATTAGTAATTAGTTATGTATATTACCTAGTGTATTACGTGTATTTGGGGAACGGAACTGTATGAGGTTATGTTTAATTTAACTGAACATTTGTCGAGTTACAAGACATCCCTATATCAGCGCTAGCCGAACGTTATTTTGCATGAAACATGTTCATGCGATGAAGATGTCATTCGGGGATTTTGTATTTGCTAAGAAGTATCCTTGCGAAGACTTGGTTTACGAGTAACTTGTCTGTCAGGCCTTTGTTTGCGAAGGACTACCCTACACCCAGTTTTGTCATGTAAGGGTTCTCTACGCCCTACTAGGGAACCGTAAAACAAATTTATAATACCAATAGTTGCAGTTTTTTAAAATTCTATATGAATTACCATCCCTTCAAGGAACATGAGCCACTTCGAAACGTTTTATGAGGATGTAAGATGACATATTACAACAATTGTCATACATTTAAATGCCTGACAAAGAAAACATTATTCTGCATTCGATTCGAATTTGTTTGTTCAAATTGACGATTGCAATTAGTCCAAGACGCTCCTCTGCAATTTCATTATGACATATGAAAATATATAGGCTTCGATGAAATTAATAATCATATACCAATTAGTCAACTTTTTTTTGTTGAATTTCATCCCACTATACAATGATTGACAATTACTCTAACGATGATGACGATGATGATATTACAGATATAACATAATCATTTTGTTTATCCCTGGCAAGGCATGTGAATGCGGCTCACCATAAACCTGCTGGATCAACTTGTTCACTCCACTTTCCAAAAGAGAGTTGAACTGGCTTAGGTTTAATTTGGTTGCTGTTGCTGTTAGCATAGCTCGTGCTAAAATGAAAAAAAAGTGAGGTTCTGTCAGAAATGATTTGAGCTTGACTTATTTTTAATAGCATATAATTTACATAACAAAACAACAATAATTAACAAATGAGTGGGAATTGAGTTTTGGTTTTTTAATTTGGGGCAGGGTGAGACTAGTGAGGGTTGGCGGTGGTGGGAGATGATGACGTTGGCTCCACTTCATTGCTCGTGTCCGGATCTGGGGGTATGATCTGAGGCCTCTGAGGAATGGTTGGCTTCCCTCCCC
>JAQIXQ010001464.1:0-14483 GCA_034700485.1 Pseudosinella alba | reverse complement strand
TGAGGGTATAAAGTCAGGGTCAAGGTAACAATTACTTGACCTTGACTCTTGACTCAACTTGTGAATAAGTCCCCAGGTGATTTATGCGTTAGTTACCCTAGGCAAGCATTTTGTTTTTAATAACGTATTTATTTTGAGGCCCCAAAAAATAATACATTTGTCTACAATGATCATGAGTAGTTGGTGCAAGGAACAAGTGGGTATATAGGGATTTCTATGTTAATTTTTTTAAACATAAGCTATATGGCAGGGGTATACCTCTCTAGGTATAAGACCCCAAATGTATGTCTAGGTGCGAAAGGTATATCCTACTTATGCATTGTGGCGTAATAAATGATTTGATGGGTAGTAATAGTAAGTATACATATGAAGGTATTAATTTTATTATAAAAGAAGTCTATCATGATATACGTACATAAGAGCCAGTACATTAAGTGATAAAATAATTTAAGATAAAAACAAATATACCCATCCTTTTCACCAACACCTAACTCACCATCCCAGGTTTTGTCAAATACAGCTTGTAAATCCTCTGCATTGTCTTGCATAGGTACATCCTCCTCATCTTCGACCCAAGTCTTCAAGTTCATCAGGTACCTTATTGTCATTTGGGACATTGTTGGGTTGCTCCTCAACTACGTTTGGGTTCGCCTCCTCATCCTTGCCTCCCATAGCTCGTCAGGTACATCATAGTCCTCTGGTGGGGTCTTAGATTGTTCCTTTTCATCCTCATCCTCATCGTCACTCCATGCCCGCAAAATTTCGTTTGGTATATCGTAATCCTCCTCGGAAGGTACGTTGACGGGAACCTTTTTTAAATAAAATATAATACAAGATAAAATTTTCGAAGAAAAAAAGGTAAAATAAATATGTTATAGAATTTTTCATTTACTTCTTCCACTTGCAGATCCTCCCCTTCGCCCATCTAATCATCGTTCTCTTTCTCAAAAATCTCGTTGGGTACATTAATATCCTCAGTGAGATTCTTAGCTTGGTCCTCAGCTTTGACCTGGTTATTCACCTCGTCCTCGGGTGCATCATAATCCTCCTCGGCTGCTTCATTGTTAGGATCCTAATATTATTTCAACACTAGATTTGAGAAAAAAGGCCCAAGTCCTGACAAAAACTATATTAATTCTTTTTTGGTTTTCTTACCGTATCCTCATCCTCTTCGTCCTCATCGATAGAGTTGTAATGTTCCTCGATGCGCCCTTTTGTCGTTATCACATTATCAGAATCAAAGGTATAATTTTGCGAGTCCACATCAGGCAATATCTCGTATACTCTGTCTAGTAGGTCATACCCCCCCCCCAAATTAATCATGGCCTAGTACTGCAGGTCTGAATAGTGCCCATTCCGTTGTTAGGTGTAATTTGGCTCATGGAAACAGGTTGTTCATGAACAATGGGGCTTAGTTCAGGTTCCACATAACCACGGATGAAGGATTCCACCTTATCCTCACATTGGAAGTATCTATGAAATAAATAAAGTAACAAAGATTATAATGTGAATATATGCATTGATTTGATAAAGCTTTTATAAAAAACTAGCAATAATAAAATAAACAATAAAGTAAATAAACGGATACCGAAATATCATTAACATAACCAAATATAACCAAAATTACATAAACATCATTTAACAAAAAGACATAATCAAAGTCCTACGGACCTGCGAAAAAACTTGTAACATAAAACATATAATCAGAACTCAATCAAATATCCTTAAAAACTATTCGAATTATAAACATAAAGTCTAAAATCAACCATCTTCTTAAACTACTCATCTACAGAATATATATATACGCCAATCAATAATTAAAATCATAAACCACAAAGAACAAACGTGCTCATACAATCTCCTCTAAAACTAAAAAATTAATCCATAAAACAAAAACTATCATTGATCATAATCGTTCAAATTGCACTAATCATGGAACTTACAATAACCGAATTAGAGTTTAAAATAATAAAAGCAAAACAAATAAACTTGAACTTAAACAAAAGAAGAATTATCATAGATGGACAAGTCATAATCATATACTCATCAAAATATTTCTTAACAAAAACAAACAAACGACTTGCTTTACCATTTATGGCCGTAGTTCAAATACTTAATAATCATCTCATGATTTAACGTGAAATGTCATTGCCTTGCTACTTAAGCGTTTAGAATATCGTAATTTAGGTGGGAGTGATCTCAGGTAACACGCAAGAGTATTGGCTGCTATTGATTATAAGATTCTCCTGTTAAAAATATATTTGATCACAATTGTACTAGGAGAAAGCAGGATCGACTCGTCGTAGAACGTATCTACCTACCCCAATTTATAATTATGTCAGGAGAAATTAGACAAGCAAATGACATGTATAAATTATCGTAGCTTTTTTGTATGGGCCAATTAGTATCAAATCAACACGAATGAAAAAGCAAGTGATAAATCGATAAATACTAAATACTTATGTAAAAGATACTTCCTTCTGTTGCTAATGTTCAAGTCGTACAGTAGAGAACTACTGGTTGAAATCCGATTTTGCTATACCCCTAAATTTTGAGGAAATATATATATATAGTAAGTCACTAAAAATAATGTAAAATATGCTTAAAAATTATTTATCATTCTCGTAACCGAATTCATATCTTATCGACATTAGCCGGAATAGTGAATATAACTCATATAGGCATAAATAAAACAAATTATAAGATCATAACAATTTTATGTTGCATAAGCCAAATACGTCTATTGAACATCCGTATTGAATTCCAATTTTAATTTCATCAATTTGATTTGGGAATTTTGAATTTATTGTGGATAGAGATGATGATAAACTTGATGGTTGATGATGGCATATACTGAACTGAATGTTGATGGTGCTTGCGTTCCTCTCCTGCTCGGTGATAGAAAACGTTCGCCTGGAGTTCCTTAGCATTGATGTGTCCAACAGTCCTATGGCTTCCGTACTCGTACTTATTATCATCGGTTATCATCGGCCACGTGCAGGTGTACATTTTCAGTTGACAAAATGTATCTCGAACATAGTAACATCAAATTGTTTGGAATCGCTACCTCAGTGTTATTTCTCATGGCACTGGTTTGGGTTGGTGGTCTAGTCATGGCTCCACAGAGAATTGTCATCCTCAATTTTGGAAAATTGTTACAGCTTCTATGTCCAGTGGTCTGGTCTATGGACCCATGAGTCCTGAATCCAAATGGATATGGAGCATTCTGTAAAAACTAATATAACTAAACGCATACATCGTTAGGGGCATACCTAATAATAATGAATAAAACGAATTGGTGTATCTACGCCAATGTTGCGTGGACAAAGTGAAATGAAAGGGTTTTGTCATGTAATGGTATGAAGAAGCTAATCCACATTGTGGGTAGGGAGAATACAAGCAAGGGTGAGCGATAATTTTTCTGTTTCGACATCAAGTTTCAGCTTTAAAAGAGCGTTACTAAAGTGTCAGTCGGCTTCCTCATAAATTTGCTTGGTAATTCGTGCACCTCTATTGGCGACGTGTTATATCTAGCTAAGCTTTGGTGATAATGGTGTATGCTGGTGTGAGGATAGAAAAAAAATTTCTGGTTTGCTGGGGCAATGTGAGACTTATCCCTAATGTTAGTCCAATGGATGCATATATGCAAAAGCTTGCTGTTTTAAGCATCTTATGTATTATTGTAGCCTGTAATAACTTAATGTATGTAATATATCGTACCTATAAAATAAGAAAACTAGAGTACCTATTGTAGTGTACATATGTACTACTCTATTTCGTCATACACTCATTCAATGGCATAATTATGTGACCCATGCATATTCACTTTATATCCATTTTCATCCTGAAAAATGTCATTCTACTTATAATAAGTTATTTAAAAGCGATGTGGGCTATGCCAACTACCTATGGAATACTTAAAGACAAATATCTACGTCTATTTTTATCTCATGACTAAAGCTAGGGTATATATATGCAAGATACCAATGTGTACCAAAGATCATGCATAAGAGCTGTATCGAAACAGTAAACACGTGTAATCCTAATGACGATGCAGATACTTTATAAAGTTGATTATGTTCCGGTAGAGTTGTTACTTCGGAAAATGGAATGCTCTGGAACTGGTTGGGCTTGGTTGATAATAATTTGCTCAAGCCTACATCCTACTACAGAATGACTGAAATCATGTACGATTGCTGGGAAAACTATGATAAAAAGGCTGACGGAATCGGTATGGTGAAACTAAATAATGACTAAATCTATCGGCGAACTGTGTGTCAACTACCAGGAATGCTCATATAAACATGTAACTGATGGTCTATGTAAAATGCTGTGTGTGCTCTTTCCAATCCTCACAAAAATCTCAATATCTGGTTTGCAACTTATGGCGAAAATACTTCCTATTCTTAACTACGTATTCAATAAATTTCGATTGCTCTCTCATGACTTAAATTATTTGAGTATGATCAAATTTACGAGGCTATGATGTTATATGCCGGCGGTCAAGTAAATGATGAAGGAGGGAGTAATGATGGAAAGTATGTACATGAATGAAAAATTGCACAAGTATATAAATATTCGGAAAAATATTTATACCTCATACTGGAAAATAAATTATATGAAGTCTGTCGGGCCCTGACATTGTTCATACATTAAATTGACTTGATTTTCCAAAGTTTGCTCCTTCGTACCCATTGACGGTTATCTAGTATTAAAATTATAAACTTTAGGTGATGTCTGCATAATGTTTCCATTTTAAATCAATACATGACAAAACAACTACAGCTAAAATGGGTGCTATGTACCTGTAAAAATATAAACTTCCTAGCATACCTAGAACTGTCGGCAAAAAAAACTCTGTGTAACTTTTACGATCTCTGTAGTCGTTCTGTTCCTTGGAGCTGCGGCTGCTTACGAAACTGATTGTCACAAAATCTGTATGCTCATATCGCAGTTGATGCTAGTCACTTGTAACCATTACTTGTACTATAAGCATGTTCATCAATATCTTAGTAACCTTACTCAAGTAAACTCTACATGTTCATTTAGGAATCACAATTATTTTGGATAAATTTTTGGGCGTACTGTTTCGTTGCGTGCTCGTAATGCATACCTTGTGTTTATAATTTCGTTTTCCTCTATCTCGGGTTCCTTGTCCTGCTCGTAATTCGGAATTAACACTTCGTGTGCTGTGCTTGTCTCATGCTCCTCATCGATCTCTAGTTGAGGAAATGTTGTATTGCTTTTGTTGATGGGTGAACCAAGAACGAGTTTGGTTGGAGTGAATCCGATGTCTAGTCCTGCCCTATTGATATATGGCCTGAGCTTTTCCACGTGAGCTCGCTCATGATAAATTTTTGTTTTCGTCTTGAGTTCTAACCCATAATTTAAACCTGATTTGTCAATGATGGTGTATGGGCCATAATAGAGTTTCTGCATTTTTGTTGGCCTTCCCTTCTTTTTGATGAATCGACGTAATAGTACCTCTTCTCCAATTTCATAATTGGCATTCCGTCTCTTCTTATCATAACGCTTGGCTTGTTTTAGCTGACTCATATGAATATTTATTTTTGCAAATTCTTGAGCAGTTCTCAACTTCTCTTCCCACTCATCCAACATGACAAACTTACTAGAATTATATTCTAATTCTGATGGCAGGACAATTTCTCTCCCATAATTGAGAAAGAAAGGGGTATATCCTGTGGTCTCGTTTATGGATGTATTGATGGAATGTTGAATGAAAGGAATGAACTCGTCCCAGTCGTTGCATTTGTTATTTATAAACATTCGTAGGCGTTCGTTGAGGACAGCGTGTTGTCTTTCTACCTTGCCTTGACTTTGCCAATGAAACCTTGTGCTCTTATTATGCCGAATGCCTACCGTTTTTAGAATGGTCTGTATGAGCTCTGATGTGAAATTGGTACCCAGGTCGCTCTGTAATATTCGAGGGGTTCCGAAGGGTAAGATGACTTTGTTTATCAGAAACTCAGCGATTTTCTCACTGGTGACGTCAGATACTGCGTCCATGATGTAATACCTGGAGAAAGCATCGCATAAGGTAATTGCATACTTTTTACCTTTTTTGGTTCTTGGGAACGGACCAGCTACATCAAGTACAACCGTATGAAAGCAATGTGGAGGAATTTCGACGTATTCGAGCAAGCCTTGAGGCATTTGTCTTATCGCCTTTGCCTTTTGACAATCTAAGCAGCTGGTGACATAGTTGGCGATATGTTTCCTCATACCATGCCAATAACAGCGAAGTGAGATGTTTGAGTGGGTTTTAAATTTGCCTGGATGGGAGGCTAATTTGCTGTCATGAGCTTCTGTTATTATTCCTTCACGCAAATTTCTAGTTATGTAAGGCAGTGAATGAACCAATGTCGGTGGCTTGTAAACGAGTATGCCCTCTTCGAGCATTAAGTGTTAATTTCTTCCTGTCTGTTTGTTCTCCGATAATTCCTATTTTATTTCCTGTACTTCTGGATCTTTGTCTTGGGCCGATATTAAGCCTGGACTAATATTCATGATTGGGATTTCTACAATGTTATCATTAGCTGGGCCTTCTGCCTCTGGAATGTCTACAGGAGCGCGAGATAAGCAATCGGGGATTTTATGTAGGGCTCCTTTGATGTGCTTCACTCCGGTTATGTTATGCATTTGTAAAAACAATAGCATTCTAGTAAGCTTTGGGGAAAGATGTTCGTTATTTGCGTTCCTATAAAGATGGCATAATGCAGAGTGATCTGTATGGATCACAATCTCCTCGCCATATATAACATGCCTGAGTTTCTTTAGGCAAAAGACTATTCCAAATAGTTCCAATTCAGTGGTGGTGTAATTCTTTTCGCTTTTATTTAATGATCTTGAGACAAAACAGATCGGGTGCGTTAAACCGTCTATTCCGTCCGTTTGCACCAGGAGGCCACCCAACCCTTCGGTTGAGGCATCCGTCTTTAGAATGAATGGCTTTCCAGAGATGGGATGACTTAATATCGGGGCGGAAGTAAATTTGGTTTTGAGGGCGTCGAAAGCTTGTTGGCACATTTCTGTCCAATTAAATGGTTTTTCCTTATTCAATAAGGATTGAATAGGCTGAGAGATTTTGGCATAACCTTTAATAAAACGACGGTAGTATGAGAATGTCCCTAATATTTGCTGGACACCCTTACGATTTTTTGGGGCCGCCATCTTAGTTATTCCCTCTATCTGGGCCTTCTCTAGTTTTAATCCATTCTCGGATAATATGAATCCTAACACCTTTGCTTCCGTTCCAAAGAATTGGCATTTTGATGGCTTTAGCTTAAGGTTGAATTTGCGTAGTTTATTAAACAGATTCCTTAAATGGACTAGGTGTGATTCAGCGTCCTCTGTTCCGCACATAAGATCGTCTATGTAGGACAGAATAATATCAGGGTCTAGTCCGCTCAGAACTATCGCCATGAGTTGGCTAAATGCTGACGGGCAATTTTTGAGACCGAAGCACATCACATTAAATTGCCATAAACCTTTTCGGGTGGCAAATGCTGTGTAAGGTCTTGATGCTTCGTCCAAAGGAATTTGATAAAAAGCCTGCGTCAGATCCATGCAGCTAATGTACTTTGCCTTCCGTAATTTGAACCATATTTCATCGAGTCTAGGAAGAGGGAATGCGAATGGTTTGCAATTTTCGTTAAGCTTCCTAAAATCCAGCACCATTCTCTCTTTCACATTTCCCTTCTCATCTTTTTGTCTTACGACAAAAGGGTAGGTTCGGTATGAGCTTTGTGAAGGAGAAATAATGTTTTGTTCAAGAAGTTTATCAACCTCTTTGTCAATGATCTGATGCTCTTTTTCACTCTTGGGGAAAGAGTTGACTTGAACGGGGGCACCTTCCACATCTATAAGGAACTTGAAGTTCTTGCAGGTGGTATGCTGGTCGTCCCACTTAAATATATCGTGATACTCCTCAAGTAATTCATAAAGTCGGACTGTGATGTCATGGTCGAGATCGGAATTGATTTGGAATATCTGGCGGTGTAGTTTTTTTCGTTAATCAATCTCTGACTTCGAGGATGGTTGACATGTGAATATTGGCTCTGCGTCTGCTATTGGACTTACAGGAAATATTTCTTCATTACCTACTTTCCTCTTTTCCACCAAACCGAGGCAAGTACCCTCGTCTAAAGTGCATTGGTTCGGAGAGATGTTAAGAGCGTAAATATATCTTGTCTCCCTGTCTATTGCCATTGTGGGTATATGGATTTTTTCTTGAACAATAAACGCCTCCTAGGGCTAACGATCGCTATTTCATTCTCATCAAAAACAATGTCATTAACCGGAATTGGAGTCATGGAAAATGCTGCTAGTGTGCACTTTTCTGTGCATCGTAATGGGATTTGTTGGTTCCTCCACTCCTTTGGTTTAGGATGTGTGGAGTGTTTGATAACTGGTTGAATTTCTGTATATATTGTTGCTTCATCCTCTTCCCTCTCTAATTTTGTATTATGTTTGACTTTGATGAATCTATCGAAACCTCTCTTTCTAATGAAATCTTGTTTTGCTGATGAAAACGGAATGTGACCAAAGGTTGGTGACCGCAATTCTTGTTCTTCCTGTAATATGTCTACGTGGAAAAAATTCTAGAAAGTCGTTACCTATTACAAAATCAAAAGTCGAATTACGTACTGCTGTAAATGGGAATGTAGCTGTATACTCCCCTAACATAATGTCAATGAATGCCACTCCTTTTACTTGGAGTTGGTGATCTGATACTGATATTAGATTCATCTGATATGCCCTATCTATTAATTTCTCTGGGACCAAGGTATGATTGATGATAGAGCAGAATGCTCCCGTGTCGATTAGTGCATGATATGGTGTCCCGTTCATTCTAATGCATATTGTTGGGCTCATTTTATCTTTAATGAGTGTTATTGGAATTTTTGGGGGAGGAAAATACTTTTGATTTTGATGCAAACCATGAAGAATTTCAATGGGTGATTTAATACCATAGCCTAATTGTGGTGGTGGAGGAAGATGCATCGGAATTTGTTGCGGGGACGAGATGAATGGGATCGGTTGGGGAATTGGGACAAATCGGAAATCAAATTGTGGGGAAGGGGATGAGTGCTGTAAGTGTGGGTTTGCATAATTGATCATGGGAGTTGATAGATTAATATTTTGAATTCTGTCATCATTTAATGCACACACTGGGAAGTTGTTTGCATGCGCCTGGGCACAATTCCCAGGCCGATTCAGTTTCCCTGATTGGAATTTTGTTGGTTAGAGGTTGGTGGTACTTGTTCTAGTGTGGGGTTATTGCCCCATCCCTGTTGGTGTTGGTCTTGTCTCCGATTGTAATTGCCATTGTTTCCATACTTGCGTTGGTTTCCACCGTTGTTGTTCCTTCCGTTGAAATACCTCCCATTGCTTCGGCATTCTTTGATCGGATGGCCTATTTTCCCGCAATTATAGCATTGCATGTCTCTGCCTTGTCCCCTGCCTGGTTGATATGTTGGTGCCCTGTTATCTACTTGTTGTTGTTGTTGTTGTTGTGGGATGGCACTATCATTTCGCACTTCGAGGGAATTGAGTCTTTTTGCTAGGGTCTGCATCCCTTCCTGGTTTTCTTTCTGGATCGTCTGGAGTGTGGTGAGTAATGATGCCATGACGTTAGGTTGAATTTCGTCCTGAGGAGGGCGAAAGGCGTATACAGGCTCTTCCTTTATAACCACTTTCTTTTTGGTCTCTTCTGCTGGCATGGCTGAGTTGTGTTGTGCTGTGTTGTTCATAGGTGTTGATATCTTTGGATAAGGCGGCAAGGCTAGTAGGGAATGCTCCCTTGTTAGCAAAATAGTCTTTTACTCGAGATGGGCTATTTTGGATTATTGAGTTTACCACTAGTTCTGCAGGGATTGTTGCCATTACTACTGGGTCAATTCAGCTCTGAAGTTGTAGAATGTAGCTTGACATGGTTTGCCCTGGGCTGGGAGGGACCGCCAGTGAGGCCAAGCTGTTTACTGGTGCTCTGTTTGCCATTGGGACATTTTCCTGGAAAGTCTTGTAATATGTGTCGAAATCGATTGTGGTATCTGCCATATCGGCTTTGTTGACCCGAAGCCATCTTGTCGCATCTTCATGTTTGCTGAACGCGGTTGGTAAATATGCTTTGAGTTGGGCAGCGTTGGATCCTGCTGCTGTGCCAAAACTATTTAGGTATGTCCCGAAGTCCTTTATGTCTTGTAGGTTAAGCGTGGGTTTTTCATACTTGGGCATGAAGAATAGATCCATCTTGACTTTTCCAAATCGGCGTTTAGGGGGCTTTGGTGGCGGTGCAGTAAATGTTGGTGGTGTTTGTGGGCGAGGTGGGGGTGTTGGCGGACGTGCTGGTGGGGTTGGAGGACGTGCTGGTGGGGTTGGTGGACGTGGTGGTGGGGTTGGAGAACGTGCTGGTGGGGTTGGAGAACGTGCAGGTGGGGTTGGAGACCGTGCTGGTTGTCTGTGTGAGTAGTTCTGTGGTTGGTATTGCTCGGATTCGGTTGTCGAGGAGTCTGAACTAGTTGCTTCTTCTAATCTTATTTGGGGGAGGAGGAATGTAACGCGGGGTTGTGATGTGGTTGGGTTCCTTACACTATATTCTGTTGGGGTTATGTGATAGTAATCAGTTGGGAATGGTTCTGTCTGGGTGTTTCTTCGTTAGACCATGCGCCGGACCAGTCGCCGCAAATGTTCCTTTCTCCTTCCAGGACAGGAGTGAATAGTTGAGATTGGCGAAATGGGAAGGATGCGTTTTGCTCTGTACTTGGGCCTTGGGTTTGAGCAGGGGGTTGGATGGGAGTTGAAGTGTGATTGGGAATGGGATCTGAGTTAGGTGTGTCTCCTACTGCGCTTTGGAATGATGCTTTTTTCGAAGAGCCCGATGATACTTCTAATTCATCCCTACCGGAATTGCGATAATTTGTGAAGTCGCCTGCCTTATTATCTATGCGTATGCCTTCCAAATCCTCTCTAATAGAACCTGTTGTTTCGAGTAGTAGGGATGTCGATGGCTGACTGAAGTCAAAAAGTATGTTTTGCTAATTTGCTGTTTCTGAAGTTGTTGCTTTCCCTGGGCTAAATGTTCTCCTTTTTTCCTTTATTTCTCTTTTTCCTACTATTTCGTCCTCTGAGTCTGATGATGTTGTAGATACAGAGCTAAATTCAGACGGTGTGAGTCGCTGTACACCAAGTTTACTTATGGAGTTTTCCTCCCTTTGTCGTTTCTGATATTCTCTCTCCTCCTCTGCGATTCTACTAGCTATCTGGTCACGAAAGTTAAGGCTTTGGGAGGGTGCTTTCGAATTTTCAATTACTATGAGGTTTTCGTCCTCCGATTCTAATAATTCATCTAGATCTTCATGGATGCTTTTGACTACCTCAATACTAATGTTACCTTCCGCGTTTGTGTCTTTATAAATGATTTCTCTTACCTTCTTTGGCTTCTCTGATGTACTTGTTGTTCCCACTGTAGTTAACTCTGCTCCTGCTGCGGCTTGGCTCGATTCACCTCGTTTCTTGGGGGAGAAATGTTGGCGAAGGAAGTCAATTCCTCGGTCCGCAAGAGTTTGTTTTCTTCTGTGGGTGATTTTGCTGCTTGATGTCTCAGCTAGTGGCACGTTGTCAGACTCGCTGTCAGAAGTGGTTTTCTTCCTCTGTCGTTTGAATTCCTGTGCATTCGCTTCCACTTCGGGTGGAAGGTGTAGGCCTCGTCTTTTCATAAAACTTTCCATAAAACTGTCTATTCTTTGGTGTTTTTCACTAAAATTGTTTTGTATTTTCACTGAACGTTTCACTCTCCGTACCTTTTTTTGAATGTCTGATGTTATTTCTGCAAACTGATTGTTATCGAACTTTCTCAAAAAATTTGGAAAAGGCCTTTTTTTAAAATTTGTTTTGTTTCTAAACTATCGCTTGGCTATAAAAGGTACTTGCAGGGACCGTAATTTTTGCTAATCTCCACCACTTACATTCAGTTAAAGTTTCATAATCAAGGACTATACTTATCGGTGGGTCTTCAAGTAGCTCAGGTTTATGTGGTGGTACACTCGAGTCTATATGTCTGACTTCTGTGCGTAAAGTAAGCTTAAATAATTCCGCGTTCGGCAGTGTTCTCTCATCATCAATTTTAGATTTGCTATAAAGTTTATCCCATATATTACCAGGGAATGTTATTCTTGCTTTCAGCTCCTTTTTGATGTCTACAATTTTACCGTCTGAACCTAAACTGACGTGATATCTCCAAAGTATATCCTCAATTCCATCTCGTAAGATCTGACGAATACTAATTTCATTAACCGCACCATGTGTGAAGGTTTTTTCGGTATATATTTCGTAACTGTCAGATTTATTTTGATGTATATAATTAGTGATATCTGTTTTCCCATCATCCAACTTCATTGCTTCCCCGTTTGGTGCTTTAATATAATAACTAGTATTAACGATTAACGACTTGTAGTCAGGGATCTGAAAGTAACTCGAGTAATTTAAAATTGCCTTAGACACAATTGGTAAAAAATGCTGTATCGTCCCCAAATTAGTGTTGGAACGAATATATGGAGGGTTGTGTACGTATGAACACTGTACGAGGTTAATTAACGGGATCAATGTCTAAGGGGGCGGCCAGCTGATTTCTAAAATCAGTTATTTTATTATTTGCAAAATAAGCAGGCGATGAGTCGCTTTGTAACTGTACGTAAAAATTCTCTATGATGATAACCCTTGAGTGTGTGAAAAGTAAATGACGAACAAAACGATGGATGTGTAATATAAATATAGAATTTGCTTAGTACCAACGCTTAGTCCATGCATCTAGTTGCTGCTCTTACTTTTTGTTAACATGGGCAGGATAAGGGAACGGTGTTCTGTCGTGTTTTGGAGCTGCCTCCGCTAACTTTTCCAGTTTAGCAAATAGCGGCGAAATTACTAACATACACTTGGGGATTGAACAAAGGCCAGATGAGCAGCAACTATTTACCATGGAAGAGCGTTGTTAGTACTGTAACGCATAGAGGTACTATACATGGCTAGGATATCCCTTTGGCATCTGTACATGCTTTGGGGCCTTGTACCTAGAGAGGTATACCCCTGCCATATAGTTTATGTTAAAAAAATTTAACATAGAAATCCGTATATACCCAATTGCCCCTTGCACCAACTACTATCATGGATTAAATGTAAGAAGAAAATTTTCCAAATACGAATACAATTTGCGTAAATAAACTAAATATTTTACAAACTAAACCCCAGGGAATCCACTTGTAACTCAAAACCCTCTTCCAATTCAATTTCTTCTTCCTCCTCTTGTTCGTCTTTAGTTCGTGTTGTGTGGGGTCTGATGTGATCCACAATATAATTACTTGACTTGCCAGGTTCTTGACGGCGCTGTAGCTAGACTCGAAGTCGCCTTGCACTTCGTCCAGAAGACGTGATCCCGGATACAAAACTTCTATGCGAATATTAGAATCGTCTAACCAATAACCCCTGGTTACTGCGTTGGCATGTAGTTCGGTGTAAAACTGATTGTTGAAGTTGGCGGCCTCCATGCTTACAATTACTAAAGATGCTTAAAAGGATGAAAGTAGTATGTATGAGTATGAATGATTATGAATTTGAATGTATGAGTATGAATATGTATGTATGAGTATGAATTTGAATGTATGAGTATGAATATGTATGTATGAGTATGAATTTGAATGTATGAGTATGAATATGTATGTATGAGTATGAACGAGTATGAATGAGTATGAATATGTATGTATGAGTATGAATGATTATGAATTTGAATGTATGAGTATGAATATGTATGTATGAGTATGAACGAGTATGAATGAGCTATTGATGAAGTGAGTGTAATACTATGATGATGTGCTGAGTTGAAAAAAAAGGTAGTATGATTTACTGAAGATGGAAGTACGATGATGGTTTGGAGATGAGTGGAGATGAAGATATAATATGATGATAGTATACTAATAGTATGTGATGATAATATGATATGAGGATGTGATGAAGATATGATATGAGTATGAGGATGTGATGATATTATGATATGAGTATGAGGATATGGTATGATAATACTATGATGTGATGATGAAGTTATGATATGTTCATATGATATGTGTACAATGATGTGTATACACTATTATCTCAAAAAGTATTGAGATTGGGGCAAACTGACACAGAATAAAAGTTTTTCAGTTTCGAATTCTATGACGGCAGGTGGTCTAATATGGAGGTGTCAAGAGGACAACCAAAAATTTTAAATATGAATTCCCAGCAAAAGTACTTCGACATTTTTTTGAAAATTCTTACCCCCCTGTTGTGGTCTTTTTCGACTGACCTAGTGCCGACTTGTCGAGAAATGCAATAAAAAAAATTTTTTGGTTTGCGAAAACTTGGAAAAAAAAATTCAAAAAAAAGTTGGGACATTGAAAAAATTTCAAAAAAAAAAATTTCTAAAAATGTGT
>JAQIXQ010001463.1:0-14511 GCA_034700485.1 Pseudosinella alba | reverse complement strand
ACTCTTTGCTCTTTCACTCTCATTTCTCTCCTGGCAAGAAACAATATTTTCGTGGGAATAACTCTCTTAGCCAGGGTAAGGGACAACAACTAGGGATAGGTTGATGTTGAGAGGTAGGTAAATTTCTCCTTTGTTGTATATGTACCAGTTGTATTGTTATATAGTAAGTTAAGTAAGGAGAGTGCTCCTACTTTCTCCTGCCATGACATGCCACTCCTATTATAAACGCAACTCAATTGAGTTAGTTTGCT
The DNA here is from genome assembly GCA_034700485.1 of Pseudosinella alba. Lineage (NCBI taxonomy): Eukaryota > Metazoa > Arthropoda > Collembola > Entomobryomorpha > Entomobryidae > Pseudosinella > Pseudosinella alba. Next base: position 14,260 of record JAQIXQ010001463.1, on the reverse strand, counting down.
TGGCTGCACTAGTAATAACTTGGAAGAAAAGGCAGAAGAAGTTATGACATGTCCATGTTATATATGAATTTTGACTGAGGAGAAGGAGCGGGAGGGAGGGAAGGGACGACAAACTTAAGAAATGGCTTGGGCTCTCTGTTCTTCTCGCTGTGCTTATTATTTCTCTCAGGAAGACTTTGCCCTCCTCTCTTCCGTATAGACGATGACTGTCGCGTCAAAAGTTGAAACTATGGTCGTAAAATTTCCAATCTCTGCTCACGCATACAAATCATATTTTCTGGCAAGCAAACGGGGCTCCCAGATTTCCCGAGGAAATAGGAAGGATGGTAGAATGGGGATGTGGAGGGAGTGAAACAAGTAGGAATGTACACTCTTATGTAGCTCAGACTTGGCTTGGATATAAGATGACAGTTAAGAGTCAAGGATGTATTTCCGTTTAGTGATAGCATAAAAGCGGAGATAAAAACTCCTCATGTAATATTTACTAGCTGAGTAAGGACAATTCACGGGGAAGAAGAGGAAGAGGAAAAGGGAATGCTTTTTTTCGCTTTGAGAAAATATGCAACTTTTCCTTTATGACAGTTGTTAAACTCTCGTGGATGTATATTCCTTATGAAGTAATTAATTACCTAGTTAGGACCATGCCATATTGTTATTGAGGCGAAATGAAAATACGTAAATAAATATGTATGTTCACGAAGCAAGATATGATCAATTGTCGAGAGAAAGTTTTATCTTGTTATTTCCCAGCACGTGCGTCTCTCACAATTCTATTATTATATTTTACGTAATAGTTTCAATGACGTTATTTGTTTCGTATGTGTAGAGGAAGACAAGGCGAGAATTCCAGGACAAGGAGGCTCATGATGAGTGACTACAAATTATTCACAATTATATTCTAATATACCTACGTTACTTTTGTTTTCAGTTTTTTGTACTTATGCAAAGTACAAAATTAACCTGTCAAATTATAATCTATCAAAATCAGCTTAAGGAATAGTCCCGTCTCTAATATTCAGCATAGTTCCCTAATTATGATTAAAATATGCGTACATATTCTAATTGAACATGGATACGTAATCATGAGCACATGTAATTGAAACCTCTTTGAGAAACCGCTCAAAAGAAATCCAATCCAATCCTCCGAACATACGAACAAATCAATCGAATTTCTTTCGATTTTCATCTTTCACCATACCACACCACCCACACATTCATCCCTTAATATATAGCAATCAGACTGGGATTAATCGTGCAAAGCCCGACCACGTTTCACGTTTTCAATTTGAAGCTATTTGCTTCACTTCCTTCTATAAAACGCACCAGTCTCTCTCGATGAATAAATAGGCCGACTTATTCTGTAGGTACCCTTCCTCATATTTGCCAAAAGCTTGATTCAACTCAACCTACTCAAGCCAACCATACCACCTACACCCCCATCCATAATAATATTAAAAATATCGACTCCTACTTATGTACCTACCTACATACCTATGTACCAGTCATCGCCATGAACATGGGCTAAATAAGTTCTTTCCTGCTAAGGATTACGCAACCCTTTTCACCCCGAACATTGGGCTAAAGAAGAATAAAGGGAAGCGCTTTATCAAACTTTCACTATTCTCATGATTTATACCCAATGAAATCTCAATTTCACCTCAATAAATCCAGTATGATTCCCAATTTTTCTAGGCAATTAGTCGATTTCAATGTGCAGTGCAGCTGGTGCGTTGACAGAGAAAATATAATGCACGAGTTGGGGAGAAATCATTTATCTGAATTACACTTTCTTTCTTTCCATTTTCTTCCTCCAATTTAGATTCTCTTACAGTAAAGTAAAGTACATAACGATGAGGGTATACATCATATCATATGTGTATTGTAAGTGAAAGTAGAATAAAAAGCTACACAATAAGTATTCCATACCATTTTACGCCTCCATGAATTTTCATGAATCTTCAATTGCCTAATGTTATATATAAATAGAGAGAGAGAAGCCAAACCACTCATGGAGTATTTTCTTCTTCTCCTCTCTCCCCGCCTATTTCTTATCCCTAACTGATTGTACAGAGTTCACAGAGAGAAAGTTGTGTCTTGTGCCCTTGTAAAAAATAAAATGAATGTGAAAAAATTTCTAAAAGATGGATGAAGTGAAAGTGGGGAATGTTCCCATCAACACCCTGGAAAGTTACTCTCTTTCTATTTTTGTGACAATAATGTTGTTATTTATTGTTGATCTTGGTGCATGTGCCATTGGTGCGTTTTTGTGCTACTTTTGAACTTTTTCTCTTCATCTTCTTCAATAATATATTGCTTCCATTTGACATTTGACATCCAAAGTCGATATTACATAACCTGATTTGAAGAACAGAGTGTGTTTTTCTCTTTCACCAACAACATCAACCAGAACCAGCCGTTGTGTTGGGAGTGGAATAAGGCAACAAAAGAAAAATAGTGTTCAATTTACTTATGTGCGTTTGCACTTTCAATTCCAATTTTCAATTTCAGAATACTCTCTCCTTCCATCCGGAGGAGCACAAGTAAAGTAGGTAGCAGTGAACTTGGGGGAAGGACTGACAGATATTTTTAACACTTTGAAAGGAGTAAATAACAAGATTGAGATTTCACAAAAAAATGTAGTTGGGAAATCCGTTTTAGGTATAAATATATCTGCGTATGGATGGTGCTAATGGAATGTGATGTGATACCATGCACTCTCTGTAACGGGCACATGTCTTAACTTTTTGCACCGATTTGAATTTGAAATGTGATTTCATCACAAATCAAGCTACTCCATCCATCATCTTATCAAAGAGGAGAAAAAATGCCAACCCACTGTGTAGGAACATGGGTATGACATGAGGATGGTGAAAGTGGCTGAAAGTAAATCCATTATGGGCCAAATGCATTTCTTTCTATTTTACTAATGCATTTGATGCAGTTTCAGTCGCAGTCCAAAAATCATCCTATTTATATTCACAAGAGAAAGGATTTTTCTTTCTCCTTCCTCCATTCCATTTTTTTCTTGACTTTCCTTCATCCACAGAAAGTGAAAGGAAGAAAGAGTCAGGGATAGAGAAATTCTACGTGCTTATGAACAAGTCAAACATTCAGAGACAGATAATCTTTTGAGACTGTTCCCAAAGCATTCCATTCCATATTCCACCTTCTTGTTCTGCAAAATCATACAAATAGACTATCAATGGCAAACCCATGTTGGAAGTTCGAGTATGATATATTGTGATCATTTATGCATGAATTTACATACCTCATTCATGCATCAGCAAATAGTCTCTGGTTTGGTTTGGTTTGGTTTGGTTTTGCTCTGGATATTCTCAATCTACTCCCATTCAAAATTATATTATATTAAATATATTCATGTCCTATACTAATAGGCACATATGCACATGCACATTGTTATAATTTCCTCTTTTGTACCCCATTTTAACTTTTCTTCCCTGAAGAAAAAAATCCATTGTAAACATTCCCATGTCAGATTATACCCCGGTCTCAATAGAAGGGCAACTTTTTAACACTAATCTTCATCTCCCCTTGGCTTGGCAAATAAACGAGGTTTCCAGTTCCGGTACAGTTTTCTCTTCAATAGTATGAATGAATTTACTGTGATGTTGGATTATGCATGTATGTATGTGGCAGGGAAAGTGACTGGAGATGAAATGGGGTGGTGCAAGTTTGAGATATATCTAATTTTTATGCTTTGAACCCCAATCCCAATCCCACCACCATCCCCATTGGAACGTAAGAGAGGGGAAAATGCTCCTTTGAAAATTTTCTCCTCAGGAAAAAAGGGGGAAGTGAGGAGGAGAATGGAATAAGTAGCAAAAATCCAAGTTTGAGGAGAATTGAGATCCAAATCCAAGATGGGCAGCCAAGCAGGAGGATGGAGATGGGATGGGATGGACCTTTGGTGGAACGTTTTGCATCTTTTCCTTTGTACATTTTTCTGGATCAAATCATCATATCATGATACTGCGTCACATCATTCCATAACAGAATCAGAATCAGGACTCCCCTGTTTAGTTTGAGTTCGGTTGAGTAAGTAGGCTCCTCAACTGATTGTGAATTTATATATGATGGCCTGGCCTACTACCTTATAACCGAGTGAGCTGGTACTGGACAAAAAAAATTGTTCCTCCTAGATCATGTCATACAAATACAATGCGAGGAGGTAGAAGGGAAATCTAATGCGACTCTCGTCCTCGTCTCCACTTTTCTCTGTATAATCATAATAATAATCATCTCATATCCAAATCCAACAACTCCAGCCCAATGATATATTGCTTTCTCCCATATAGGATAGGAGGGACAGGGTTTTATTGCGGGTTCCGGTGTAACGATCAGTGGTTGGGTGATGGTTAAAGGAGTAAAGCCAGGGAGGTCTCATTTCTCCCATGGCCATGTTCACTCAACTCCAAATAAAGCCAAACCAAAAACTCACTCTTCTGATCTCTCTGTATGCCCTGTATTATATAGTGTACTTTGTGTCCACACACATATTACATACAATTGCTGCAATTGTACAAAAAGACGACAAGTCTATATCAAAGTATGAAGAATCAAGCTTATATTACCACGCTGGTATCGTGACTTGGTAGTTGGTACTTGGTTGGTAGTGGATGGAAATGGAAAGAGCTGAGGATGGAGAAAAAAACGCTGTTGGAAAGTTGAAAGTTACATAAAAGGAAGCAAACAAACGACTAGGCAGTCATCACTCTCTTTCCCTTTCCCTTTATATCCCATTTCCTTCTCACTTTTCTCCAACATTTTCAGTTGACGGAATATATTGAACAAAAAAAGAAGTTGAGTTGAGTGAATAATTCAAAAGGATATAGACAGTCATCCATCCATATTAGCTGAGGGAGAGAAAAAGGGGGAAATAGACATGTATGGTGCCGCTTTTCCCACGTCCACCCAGCCCTCCCCTCCCTCGCTTAAGCTATATCTATTAAGAGTTACACATAATATTTGTAGACACTGATCCATCATAGTTTTTTGTGTGTGTGATTTCACTTTCTCTCTCTTCCCTTTTCCAAATAGTAGCAAATTCGCATATAGTCGATAGTAACTTTGGACCATTGGAAAGTAACTTCTTTAGCCATTCAATAAAACTTGTTCTGTTCTGGGAAGAAAGATCCGCTCTGCTATTCGGAACATGCCATATGTACTTATTCAAGTTGAACCCTAGTTATTTGCCAAATGTTGTAAATTCATCCCGAAGCGTATTTACACATCATTAATCAATTTCTTAACAACTGGGTGAAAGCATAGTTATAGTCATAGTCCTGATCATTAAACACAATTATTCAAATATTTTCTTAACAATGAGATGACTTAACAATAATGATCATAGTTAATTGAATCAACTAATCGTAAGACACGCTATTCAAGCTGTTAAGAAATCATCACAGCCATATCACTATCCAGTATGCAGCCAAAAAACAAACAAAACTACATAGATAATACCTATTTGGCGATAATCAAAAGTAAATTTAACGACAAATCAAAGGGTTCAGTCATCAACCCCTATACCATTAATGACTAATGTTAATATGGTATGATGATAGAAAATTAAAAAAAAACTGGTTAAAAATAGAAAATTTCATTTAGATATGCGGTTGATGCAGGCCACAACCACCAACCACCCACTACTACCCAAGCTGACAAAAGATACATTTTCTTTTCACATTATTACACAGTGAAAGGAGCTTTACTCAAAAGTACAGAATGGGAATGCAAGTATGGCCATATCATTTCATTTCCAAGAAATTCTTGTCACTGGTTTGGTTTGTGCACATTACACAAAGAGCATGAGCATACTGGTGAAAGTTCTATTGAATGAAATTTTTTTCATTGTGGAATTACATTCTTTATTTTTTTCAATGGCTCCAACCCAATAGTGAAGGCTTGCTCCATGTAACTGGGCTGGGTGACGATAAGAAGTATCAAGAAGGATGCTTGAAGCTTTCTAACTGTCACCAAATGATACAATACAATACGCTTTTCTTCATGTAAAAAAATATTGTTCAAGTCATATCATTTTTAAAAGGAAGGAACCAGAGCCAGAGAAGACCAGACCAAAAGACTAGAGGAAGTCTACAGAAAAGAATCGCAAGACTTAAGTATAGACGAAGGAAAAAATATAAGTACATGGGCACTAAATGGACGGGGAGATATCAAGATGCTATTAAAATCGTGTATATGAATTGAGCCAAGCCAATGTATCTGTCTATCTCACTGCTTTTCTTAAGACTTGAAAACTGCTATCACTATTACCACCAGACCAGCACCATCTAATATTGTGTGAATTGAAAAGAAGGGATCATAGTATCATTTTTGGATCAGGAGAGAAGAATAGAAGGAAGAAAAAATCTAATATAATAAGAAATGAACGGAGGAAGCTGAACCGACCATCACTATCACTAATGCCAGTACTAGTCCTTCTGTCAACGAAATTTCCTCTGATATAAGCTTTTAGTGAATTTTGTCACTTTTTTGCTGGCCTCTAACTAGATATAAATACTATACGAGTATACCTTCAACCTACCTACTTTCACCCAAGTATAGTTATTCTCAGAGCAACTCACCTCTTCATCCGTTCTCGATGGCATTATGTGAGCAATACTCTTCCTAGCTATATTGCAGAGAAAATTAACTTTCTCTCAATGATAAGTATCGGGATCATCATCGTCACAACACCACCATGATCATGATCACGCTCATCATCATTGACGAGCCACCATGAACATTACATAATATCATCCAGCAGGAATATCACATGGCGCATACAAGTATTGTAAGGACTAAGGACTAAAGAAATGACTTTCTCTTTGCTATGCTGCCTCAATCTTTCCGGAAAGTTTTTTTTGTGGAGAAATTTTCTCTATTTTTTTTCTTGTTCAGAAACACAATAACCTGATGTGCACCAAGTTCCTCTACCAAGTAAAGATACAGGGACACAAAAGGGGAACTGCTCTAAGCAAGTTAAAGCCTTCGGATTCTTCTTACCGGTTTATTGTCATCAGCGTCATCATCAGAAATATCAGGGAATGAAAGGAGAGATCAGAAAGTCACAGTATTCTCAATGTTCTCATCTCTTACATGCACCCTACTACTTCTAGCTAGAAACCTATGCATTTTACTCTCTTGAATGGAGAGGCTCATGCAGAGACTCTTCAACACAAATCCTGCCAAAATCCACGAAGAGGTTGGGTGAAGGGAAAGCAGGAAAGCTTCAGGTAAAAAGACAAGGAGGAAGGAAAAGAAGCTGATACACATATAATGATTCTAAGTATGTTTATAATTATCAACGCCTCTCTGACAGATCCAAGTATAAGATATATATCTATCTCTATCAGAGATAAAGAGGACTGCCATATCAAGCATGCTTTTTACTTTTACTTTCACTCTGCTACTGCCTCGTCCAAGGGCGTGCAGCCAATAAGAATAATAACAGAATGATAACACGGGCATAATTCCTTCGGGCATTTTCCCTTCATATCCTCATTTTTTCCATGGCTCACATGAGCTGGTTCTGACATAGTTGAGTTGACGATGCGATCCTCTGGTTGCTTCTGCCTCCATTCTCTAGTTGAGGTTGTTGGTTGATGGCGATGGTGAGGCTACTGTGCTGAAATGAAAGTGAGATCTGATGATGTGATGTAATGTAAATGCTGTTGTTATTGTGTGAGGCTTTGTTGGATAGCCCAGAGCTCTGATGTCTTATTATTACTGTCACCAGCTCAGCTTTGGGAGGAGAAGGAGGAAGGCATTTGGGTGTCCTTCCCCAATGTGCATCTCTCCATTCTATTGTCATTGTTGATACTTGATAGAATTTAATGTACATATTTGTCAGCTATTATTATTACGTTAAGGATATATATATGCTTATGTACATGCACATGGGAGAGACCATATCCAAATCCACCAGAAATGTACTTTGTCAAGGGAAAGAAGCTAACTGTACTCATGGATGAAGTGGAATATCACCTTTTTGTGGCTGCCTGATGAGACTCGACATTTGATATATCTCCCTCTTGTCCTCAATCTTTCGCCCTCTTCGTCTTTCATGCTTTGCTACCTCGATTAATAATACTCTCATTGTGTCTAGTTGATCATGATGGTTGAATGGAGAGAAGCCGGGGAGCAGCGGGACTCCGTTGCGTGAGTGAACCAGGGAGAGAGAGAGTCAGGGAAAGTGAAATTTTGTATCTTGTTTATAGCACATATATATGGTATGGTATCTATCTCTACTTGTTATATGATCCGACAACTGAGAAATTCTTCGCGACATGATGACAACAAGAATTTGGTCATTTGAGATGTGCAACCGGCAGTCGTATGGTGCTGGTAGTAAAGTGAACAACTCCAAATGAAATTCGATGCTAGATTGGGAATAGGGAGCAGGGCAATGTCTGCCATGTCATATATTAATTCTGATCCTCCAATGTAATAAATAGACTGGGAAAAGTTTCCGTTCCAGTCCTAATTCCAAGCTTCAGCGCAGCATCGATGGCCTGGCCTCGGTCTGGCTCCATAATATTAAGAAGGAAATAGAATTTCCAATCTATTTATCACCGTCTCCAATTAGTCATTTGGTAGTGCTTTTGTTTGTAATAACAAACTCACTGTCGTTACATACTCAATAACAAATTCCCACTGCACTCAATTCGTTAAATTGATTTGATAAAATTCATTAGAGGGGAAGGAGAAATGAGAAATTTAAAATTAGCTTACTTAATATAATTTTCCTCAAATAAGTACCGGTTTACCACTTCCTTTCATTATTTCTCTTTTTTAAAATTTATCTGATTATTGAATTTACTAGCTACAAAATCCAATAAAGTCTGTAGGGAAAGTTTGAAGTAAAATAGGAAACAAGCCCCACCAATTTCGGGAATGAACTGTCATATTTATGTATGGCATCCACATATAAATTCAATCAATCCATTTTAAATTGCTCCGGAATACATGCACATCCCAAACCCAGCATATTTCCCCATTATATCTAACATTAGTGTCATGCATATTTCTCCAGTGTCGATGATCTCCCTGACAGAGCTGGAGATAACTTCTCGCAATATATTTTACTAAAAAAGGAGAGAGTTGGTTCGATCGTACGTACTGGTCGAGGTGGACCATTAGTTTGGTTTGGTAGAGGAGAGGAGAGATATGGAAAGCGATTTGATGCACATGAAATAAAAAAGACTGAACTCGCCGAAGTAAATGCTGATTATGCACCGAGAAAGCTGGGCTATATCGCTTCAAGACAAAAACCAAACGAGTCTGGCCCTCTGATATGAGAATTGCGAAAAGTGAGTGTTTTACCATACAGACTACGAACTACGGACACTTTTATGACCCTACAGGGCTACTTTAAGTGCTCTTCTATATGCACACAAAACCATCCACATGGAAGTCTGAAAGGATATGAACGCACTAGGCACATAATTTTTCCCAGGATCGGAGAAACGATGAAAGTTAGCAACAGTGAGCATGGAGAGGAGACGAGATATCTGTGGAAGAATGCATGCGGCTTAGATTCTGAATGTAATATGGCCATGGCCATGATGATATGATATTATCAACAACAAGTAGGAGTAATAATAGTGAGACTATCACTAGATACTAGTCAGGCACTTTACTTGCCTCTCCTACTCCTTCCCCACATCTTCAAAAAATCTTGAAACGTCAAATTGCGCTACTCAAACGAGAAAGCCATTTCTTTTGGCTTTGGCTTGGGATATTCCGCTACTTTGAAAGTTTGGAGCGTGCTTAAGTAATAATGTTACACAAATACATATAAAGATAGCATATTACATTCAAGGAAGAAGACCATCAACCTTTCATATGTTTGCCAATAACAATGCATCTTCACTAGAAATATTATAGCTGAAGGCGATTTTTGTTCTGCTCAATGCTCCAGCATTTTTTTCCGAGGAAAAAAATCATAACGGAAACGGTACAGACTACACTGGAGGCTACATGGGCACAGATATATGATAATGATAAAACATCGAGGTTTGCACCGGACTGGGTAGTGAAAGCTCAAAGAGAAAGGTAGTTGTAATGTTTGCTGGCAACTGAACTAAAAATACCTTCTTGGATGGATCCATGTCTATATCCATGTATGCATTTTCTTTATAATAATAATCCCACGTCCTTCTGTCTGTCTTAATATGCAACTGGAAGATAGAAATGAGGTGGTTGTAACTAAAAAAAAACTACATCCATATTCTATTCTGGTGTAAAGCATATAACGAGGAAAAGTGAAGTGTGCAAGAACCACAAAAACCAAACCAGAAAGACCGGGATCATTCCCATCATCATCATCACCATCCCCAACCAAGGGGGAACCCCCCCACACGAAGATCAGCATATGGTAAGGCTTTATATTAGCCCAGGGAATATTTCTCTTTGAATTATAACTCAACAAGGAAGTAAAATAAAAAGGGAGGAGAAGAGGAAGAAGAAGAAAGAGTAAAAAATGAAAGTGAGAAGGATGGCCAATAAACACACAAGCCGACTGTATAATAGTAAAGCATATACAACCCCCAGATCCAGGATCTTCTCATGTAAAAAAAGAAACGAGTTAAAATAGTCTTGTGACGTATTTGAAGGTTTTATTAAAAAGGGCCCCTTCCAGTGCCATAAAACTTGGATATGGGATGGGGAAGAAGGTGGAGACCAGAGGAAAGGAGAATGAGTGCGTCCAATTCTACTCCTTATTGTCTGTGGTCGTACGGTGTACATACCCAATTCAGTTTAAAATAAAAACAAGAGCTTTTTTTATTATTTTTTACGCATTTTTATGCTACTCAAGTTGGCGGGGATAAAGACTACTGGTGATGGTGGGGGTTGTGGGGAAAGAACAAGTTGAGTGGTTTTCTATTCGGGATGGGAACTGTATCATCTTCCCTTTTTTATTTTTATGACTTCCCCTTTTTATTATATTTTGAATGACTCAAATGTGCCGACAAAAGATGTATGTATGTATTACTGTACAAAACTGGTGAAAGTGAAAAGAGAGGAAGAACATTTTATTATAAAATACAACCACTGCTGGGTTGATACCTTTCGTCAATTCAAAACAGTATCCAACTATTTGATACAATACCTAAACCTTACCTGCTTACATATCACGAACAGAAATAAAATGTTCTTGATCATCGGAAATGAAAGAAATTGGTTGAGACATGAACATATTTTGTTTCAAAAACTTTCTCAATTGGCTTATGTTGGTTGGACTTATGTAGACATTCCATTTATTCCACCAAGTCAATCGTAATTGCACTGTAGAAGTAAACCCCATCGTAAATTCTAATGTTCGATGTTCAATATTCGACAAATTGCTTATTCCCATCTAAAAAGAAAGCCGAGAAGTGAAATCAATAAGAAAATGATGATCATGCTTACTTGCTTGTAAGTAACCCTATCCCTTTTATCACAATCACAAAAGCACAAATTCCCATTAATACATGGGATGATAAAAACCCCGGAGAAAAACTTTGGAAAACTGCATAATAAAAACTTTGCCCATATTGCAACTTCCATATCTCTGAAAAGGATAAAGGAAACTGCATACCTAATATAATATCTTATTTAAAACACAGCTAGAGAGAGAGGGAATAATAATGCCAGGAAAAAGTAAATCCAGTTTCCTTTCTTTTAACATGGTAATGTAATGCATTCCCTTCATATGTTTTATGATATGTGAGAAAGTTATCATATCGTGTGCACTTTTTACTTCCATCCATATCCTCCTTCGTTCTCTCCTCATGCGTTTCCCTCTTCATGCAATATGGTAATTCTCAAATAAAACTCCATCATCATGATCATCATCACTTTCCCTATCACAACTTCTTTCAGAAAATTCACTTTTCCTATAATATGCATGTATGCAGCCCTTGTCTACCCCGGCACCACTACTTGAGATGTAAATATAGCTTGGTTGGTTTGGTGGTTATTATGATGCAGCACCCTCTCCTCCTCCTCCTCTCCCCGTCAAGAATCTTGCATTACTTACTTGAGACTTTGAGAGTTGAAAGAGTTCCCCGGTTCATTTTAGCATGCAGTGCACAACCACACTCCATAATAACAGTTATGATTATCCATATATAAAAAACAAGAGGAGGAAATATAAGAAAAATTCATATTATTTCTATTTCTATATTAGTTATGCATATGTATCATAAAGGGAGTTGAGGGAGCTGAAGTAGCCGGTAAGACTAAAAGACTCTGTCTGCTCTTGGTTTGGTCTTGGTCTTGGTCTTATGGCTTGATGGAAATATGGAAGCACATTTTCTCCTTCAAAAACCAACCAGAGATACAGATAGATAGAGAAGGTTGTTTAGTTGTATATATTTCTTTGTTGATATATTTAAGCCCTGTTATTACATACGGTTACGTTCTATTTAGTTTTTTTCCCTCTGCATTTTGCGGTTCGACTGCATCCAAAATAATAATAAAAACCTGTAAAAGATTATTCAAAAGGAACATCAGACCAGACTCAGAGGCTTCCTCATATCCCATCCTCCCTCTTTCCTTTCATTTCCTATTTTATTACCCTGTACATGAGACTGTTTACGTACGCATAGTGAACCATTCATACGTCATAAAAAACTCACTTGAATTGAAGAAGGAACAGAACAGGGCATATTATATCCTCCGGATCGGTTGATGTTCCTCCCTAGCCATATCCCTAGAAGCTTGTTTCCCTCTTGTCTTGTCAGAAGAGAAAAAAATTACAGACAAAATAAGTTTCTTCTGCCCTTCCCTTACCTCTTTTTTTACTTACTTTCCGTTTGACTGTTACGTTATATTTATTTACATTTTGTACATGTAAGTAGTAGCCGGGCAATCCAATGCAATGCAATTTTATCCCATTTTAATATACGACTTTCCCCTTGTCTTCCCCATTCAATAATGGGGCTTTTATGGGTATCTTTCTTCAAAACGTTGCATTTCATTCACTTCAGGGTGCATAATATTTTTTTCCTTTCTGGAGTTTGTTGTTTGAGTTGGGCTCTTGTTCTGCTTTGACTGGAGGATGTATTCCAGCATCCATCCACCCCTTTGCCTAAATCCAATAATGGCTACATTTCGCTTTCTGCATAAAGTTGCATCATGATAGGATGATGATGAGACACGAGGGAGAACCAGATACGAACATGGAAAGGTAGAGTGAACAAAGGAGGAAAACTTGTTACCAGTTGAATAAAAATAGAGAGAAAGTGGAGAAGGGAGGGGGACCCACACCGACCGGCTTCTCTTGGTGGCTTGGCTTGGCTACTAGCTGTAGAAAAGGAGAAGAAAATACAATTTGATATGGTTTGATGAGAGAATGAGATGCGAGACTCTGTTCACTTCTCTTATCAACTGCGTTTCATCATAATAGGAATTCACATTCTGCATGTCACATTATTATCCTGGAGGAAAGTTTTTTTTTGTTTTCAAAATGATGATACAGATCTCCAGTGATATATTTAGTTATATGACATGGTATGGTTCAAGGTGAACTGGTGAAGTGATGTCGATGCTGATGTTCATGATAATAATAAATAATGCTGATCATGTTACCCACTATACTTGATATTTTGGTCTGGGGTCTTGATGATATGATGACGTACAAGTGATAGTTTCCACCAGAGTATCTTTGACTTCCGTTTCTCCCTCCCTTCTACTTCCAGTTCAGTTTCGGTCCCTCCGTTTCCATTTACCTTTGATCATGATTATTATACTGAGAGGAGGGAGAAGGAGAGAAAAAGATGTAAGGCTGATGAGATGCGATGCGAAAAGGCGGGGAAGGGCGGCTGACAAGAGAGTCTGAGAAACCAGAAAAGGTGAATCGAATTGACTGGCTGTTTTGTTTGAAATGAAATGGTGGTGGTGGTGATGATGTGATGGAACCAGATAGACAGTTCGCTTTCTCCTTTATATCATGTAATATAATAATATAAGTATATAGATTGAATTGGTATACATCCTTATAAAAACTTTAAATTTACATATGTATGTACAATAGTTCCTTTCACTTTTCCAATCTGCATACATAAAATCTTGTGGTTTGGTTGATGTGATGAAGATGGGTGGAGCGAGTTTCATGAAGGTCGTGTTGTCTCGTAATCAATTTCTGTTAGTCAATCGCCTCATCATCAAGCTCCATCCCAGGAAACGAGACTGGTTTCGGTTCGCTCTAAATTACACAGTAGTAGCGCCATCAAGCTGAGCTAAAAAGAAAAGC
>JAQIXQ010001462.1:0-14521 GCA_034700485.1 Pseudosinella alba | reverse complement strand
TCAATTGGAGATCACTGTTAGATTTTTCCCTGCGCCGCCAGGAACATTTCCATTTTCCACACCACCGCCTTATAATACTCTGATGAAATGGACAGATATTTTAAGCAGTAACTGCGCTGGGTAGTCGCTTCATATAAATGAAATATATTTTTACAGAATTAGTATTTGGTCCGGATGCTTTCTCCTTTATTAAGTTGGTTTTCCCCAGTTTGCTTGGCTAAAAGAGTATGCAACTAGGAGAGTATGGCTTAATCTGATTTTTATTGATAAGTTCATTTTTTTCTTCAGTAAAACAAACATTCGTGGGCACCACAGACAGTATACAGCCTGACTTACGCGTTATCTAAAGGTAAAAGATATCTAGGTATGCATCACATAAGCAGAGGTTCACAGTGCAATTCAGAGCATCCAATTTCAATTGGAAGAAATCCGAAAGGTCGTTCTGTGCTTCTTTGCACTCAAGGCCCAAGTCAGTCATATCATGAATGGGTTGTTCTGTGATATTCTTGATGAAGGAGTGAAATGAGTTAAGGATTTTCCCTCAGTTCTTGTTTACACTTTAACCATTATTTGTTCACGTGTTAACATCTGCTTGTAATTGCTCACATATTCCTTTGTAATTTATCTGTATTTTGGAATGTGTATATTTAACTACTTTTTAAATTCCGACAAACAAATATAATTTTTTAAGGATTTTGGAAATTTCAGTTGGGAGATTTTGGTCGGACCACGCGGCATATAAACAATTCGGAATAGTTTAAAGTATTGAAATCATAGATATTAAAATGAAATTGTCAATCCGACCCAATCAGACAGTTTGCTGGCTGAAACTCTTCGTGGCTCTATTTGTTGTCCCTCTGACTCCGGTAGCAACGGGGGAAAGTAATTGCCACAAATATTGTTTTGAGTAAGTTAATCCGGCAGTTCCTTAAAGACTAGTGTCCCATTCAAGCTTCGGTGATAAGCTAAGCAAATACCTTTTTATTTGGTAGATCATTATGCAGCCAACATAATGGAACGGAAGCCCCTGAGCATGCCAACTGTCCAAAAGTCAATATGAACTGCAACTGTTATATGAAGATGACAGATACCGATAGGAGGAATGTGGTTGGGTTATCATTCTTAGGACTTTTCGGAGTAATCCTATTGATGATGCAATTATGCAAACAATTGAAATGCAAATGTGAGTGTTTCCGGGCAGCGAGAAGGACATCTGGCACCACGTGCAATCGTAAGTAACTTATATCTGGTAATTGACAAGAAAGCTTTATTCACTACTTCAACAAAACTAGAAAATTCCAAATTAGTTATTAAGTATATATTTCTGGCAACTCCACAGGATCCGCTAACAGTAGCACAACTGGAAATGACCCTGATTCCAGCATGGACAGTCAAGTGAGCGATAGTCAGTCAGGATCCTCCACCGTCATTTCCGTCCCTGACGCTGCTGACCTCCCGCCAGAGTATCTCCACCCCCCGCAGTATCCACATCCTCCAGAGTATACGAGCCATGTGCTGGATGTTGATGAAATGAAGTTATAATTACTAATATCTATGGCGGTTGTTGTTGGGGGTCGTGGTCGTGGATTGGATTGGTTGTGGGTTTTAGTTAGTAACTCTCGTTCGCAAACCAACGCACCACGTGCTAGATTTTATAAAAATTCAAATTAACACATTAAAGGCTACATGGATTTATTCTGAGAAAAAATGAAATACTAATAAACACTCAACGCATACATATAAATAATTAATAACTAAGTAATTATTTATTCAGTTGTTTTAAACTTTGCCCATTGCAATATTTTTTTTTAAAATTTGTGTGCAGCTGCATATTATTTTATTCAATCTTTATAATATGTCCCATTGAATTTAAAAGTTTCTAAACCAAACTACAATAATACAATCGTGATTATAGAACTAATAATACAAGGTAAATAAAACGTATCCATGTTAAACTTTATTTAATTTTTTTCTGATCCAAATATGCTAATATATAAGTGATCAATTATCTGGATATGTTAACCAGAAGGTTATCAATAACGTTAATATGACTAAAAATTCGGACATTACCATAAATCCCCCAATATGCAAGTGTCAATTACTGCATGGTTGCATTTCTCCCAGACGAGTTGTTGCTGCTGGAATTTTCCGCCAATTTAAATTGGAAGAGGACAATGATGTAGGAGACCAGGGCTGCAATTATCTAAATTACATCAAAGGCAATTCAAACACCATCACATCTTAACTTGCTATTAATTCATAGTAGCCTGGTATATATATTTGTATTATGATTAGTATCAGCCATTTCAATTTACCCCTGGAATGTTACCCCGCCCAACGGTAAAGTATCCACTAGCTTTCAACTGAATCGGGATGGCCTTCAACAACTGAAGAAACTTTCCATATTGGATCTTCTCCTCCTCATTCTGAATCTTGTCCACCTCCTGATCCAGCGTCTTCCTCAGAACCTTGGCATGCTCCGCCTCCAACCCATGTCCCAAGTTGCACAGGCTCCAGATCCGAATCAAGCTCATGGCGATAATGCACTTGAAAATGATGTTGACAAATACCGGCTTCTCAAAAGTGGATGTGGCAAAGGTCAAGTAGATTATGCTCACACAGGAAATGATTTGCATGGGATACAATACAACAAAGTAAATCCCAGAAAATTTTGTAAAGGCTCCATAAACCCGCGTAAAATCCAAATACTGTTGGGTCATCCTCCCCCAAAATTTCTTGGATGGATGGACAAAGTACCCTTCCTTCCCTGCGCCCATAGCTTGTTATCCGACTTAGACATCTTGACAAGGAAGTCATATTCCTTGTCAACCTCCTCCGAAGTCTTGAAGTGCTCCTCCAACTTACCGGAAATTTCGGAGAGCCGGTGCTCCAGCTCGGTAACGAAGTTGCTCAACTGGATAATTGGGAAAATGGTGGCCGGCTCGGATAAAAATGAGACAAGAATTGTGAGGCTGATGATACCGATCTGGAACCGGATGTCAAAGTACCAATTCTGGTTAATCTGGAAACCGGAAAGGTGACTCCCAATTGAGGAATACACGTCCGGGAAAACCTTGCAGATGCAGACCCCCACAACCAGGCTGACCGGGTAGGCTGTGACGGCAAAGAGGAATAGGATGTTTTGGTTGAGGAAGGGGCAGCACAATCGATAGAGTAGATTGTGTTTGGGCTTGTTAAGCCAGGCCGTGTCATATTCCTGGAGGTATTGTAAATGCTATATCTTATGTAGGATAATTTACTGTCGCCAAGCAATACTATATGTGATGTTCTAATGTAATATATTTGTCATGATGAAAATGAAAAGAAGTACGAAAATGATTTTTAGTTTTAAGTTGTCGTAATAGGCACTGTGTAATTTCCTGCGTTGTAGGATGCAGTGACCTGACCGTTTATAACTGTTAAGTATAACTATGATGATAACATGAACAATGTTGAATATGAGAAGCTGCATGCCTATCTATATCTAAATCTTTAGCATTCAGCTTAACTGTTTAAGTTGATATTCTATTATTAATTCCCATACCAAAAATTCCATTTTTTACTTTGTAATCCAGCTTTCTACAAATGGGTAGGTTTAAACTCAAAATATAAAAATGAATGGAAAGTTATGATTATGTGAGTATGGAGAGTTTTCGTGCATCTAATTTTGGTCATATCAATGAATCCACATTCATATACAAAAATAGTATCAAAATTCGACAGTCCATTCAGTCGTCATTTGTCATTGGCAAAGTAATTATTGACATGAGAATAATGAGAATGTTTTCATCAACCGCTTAAGTGAATTGCTACATACTTAATTAATATAGGTCGGTCACCTCTGCTCCATGACGTAAATGTTCAATATTACTATTATTACATGCATTTGTAGATATATCCAGCATATTATTCTATTTTTCTTTATATTCGCTCTGCATGAATATTGATCCTGATCTTGATGGGTTGAGTCATTAACCCTTTCATTTAATACTTCATGAAGATGACCATCTACGAACATTAATGGCCAAGACATGCCGTGTAGAAGTTATTTCAGTAACCAGCAATATTATTCCCTTTTCCTAATTTCGCTGCTAACATAAACAAATTTAAATGTCAACTGCAAAGACAAATAAACTGCTGGGAGGAATGGCAGAGCTATTAAACCAACCTGACATTAATGCTAAAACAAACGACCGCTCACCACTTTCATATTAATACTAGCTGTAACTAAAAATATTAAATATAAAATGCAAAATATTGTCATGTCTGAAAAATGCGGAAGCATTCAGGTTTAGCAAGCGGGAAGAGCAAGGAAGTTTTTACTTCCATACTATGCAAAGATATACTTAACTTGCCAAAACTCATTTTCATCATCCCGTCTGACGGTGTAATTTTGGCTAGGTTGCAATTTCAATTTCAATTTCAACCACACTAACATATAAACAGTTTAAATTGTCACTGGACATTTGCATAATTCTATCTGTAGGGAGTATTCAAAGAGTCCTACCGGAAAATGATAATTTTTGCTCTCTCTTGTCCATCGTCGTCAGCATGTCCAAAAGAGCCAGATTAATAATATAGTCTGTCATTTAGAAAATTAAAAAACCCGGGCTTGTTTGTAAATCTACCTATTTTATATTTGCAAATTGCAATGTTGCCATACCTT
Organism: Pseudosinella alba; assembly: GCA_034700485.1. Classification (NCBI taxonomy): domain Eukaryota; kingdom Metazoa; phylum Arthropoda; class Collembola; order Entomobryomorpha; family Entomobryidae; genus Pseudosinella; species Pseudosinella alba. Next base: position 9,855 of record JAQIXQ010001462.1, on the reverse strand, counting down.
GGTGCCCGTCAAAAGTTAAATTCACGTTAGTACCATTAACAATGAAGTGGTTGACGGATTATGCATGAGTGTGATAGGATCTATCCTAATATCTGGAGTGGCCGATAAATATTTCTCGACATCGTCATCGATCTTATCCGTCCAGTTCTCGGTCAAACCAGAGCCATGGAGGAATCAAGCGTAATGTATGTGGACTTTACAGAAATTACCCAAGAGCTTGTGACTAAAACTCTGCTAAAGTTTCCCAGATTACGAGACTTTTGGGGGAACGAGGAGAAGCCACGTTGTCATCCATTGGCAGCCATTGTGATCATTTCAAACCTAATTGCGTCATCGGTAAATAAGTCGGTGGCTGTGCCTTTGCATAAGTTTCGGAATGGATTCCCAGTTGATTTGGAGACGAGGAAGGTTTCGACCATCATTCCTTTCCTAAGACTGAATCATATGAGGGGAACCAGGATTGCATATTCCTTGTGGAACTTTTATCATCGCCATCGCCTAATTCAAGTCAAGTTGCTAAAAGACATCCAAGCTTTGTCCAGTTAGCGTCTGAGCCGTACAATTTTGTATATTGTGATCAAAAGCGAGAAAAGGTTGATGGATTTTGGTCACTGTCCGGTTTCTCGGGAGATTTTGACAATGGTGTATGGATTTGCCTGGGCTTGTCCATACTGGGCATTCTCCTTTCTGGTCTACTCACCCCGGGCATATCTGGAGTAGATTTGAAGCGACATGGCAACAATACCTTATTAGTCCTCTGGGGATTGACTTGTTTGATCCTTGTCAATTGTTATTCGGGCTCACTCACAAGCTACCTGATAAGTCCACCGGAAGAAGAAAGATATTCGTCCTTGTACGAACTGGATATGGATGGGTATACGCTCTTGGGATGGAACAATCTATATTTGCCTTTCCTAAATAATACTTTGGCGCCATTTCTGGACGATGGTCTAAAATATGGTCCGGACATGCTCTCTTTCAGAAAAATGATCATGGTTGGGGTGGCAGAGGCTCATCCCCAGCGCTTCCTGGAGAAGATGAGCTTCGCTGGACACTTTGTCTTTGTCTACTATTGGGCGAGGAGCATGCAAGTTCTCAGAAATCTACATGATTTCCTGAAGGAGAAGGCTATAGACGACAACGAGGGACTTGATCGGAGTTGTTGGGTTGGAAAGAAAGAAATCCAAATGGGAGGAATGTGTTTTGGATTCCTTCCACCGGATAACCTTCATTCGGCAAAGAATTTTAAAAGAATTGTGGAATCCGGGATTTATGCTAGGTGGAAGGAGGAGCATAATGGGAATATGCACTCTCATCGGGTTCAAGATCGCCTAAGCGCCAACGAGGCTGGTGGAGGAACATGAGCCATTCAAGTCGGTGAAGTTGGAAGGGAAATTTGCGAAAGTATTCTTCTTGTGGCTGGGATGTGTGTTGCTTTGCATTTTTGGCTTTGGTTGCGAATTTATATGGGCACGACTTTTAAGTAAACTGGTGAGATCATCTTAGAATAAATTTTGCATATGCTTTAATATTTACATTAATAATATGGCATCAGGTTTATTCTGGAAAATAGATATTTAAATGGAAAATTACTCATTATGATCCCCTGAATTACGCTCGACATTCCTATTTTGATCTTGACTGTCTTTTATGACCTTCTCCCACCACTCCCTGATCCATGGGGAGTGCTGCATTCATATCAGCCAAATTACAATTTTTAAGTAATTTCCAAGTAATTTTACTCATGTCCACTGGCTAAGATTCCTATGCAAAATAGTGTCAAAATTCCGAAGTTCAATGATTCGTCATAATATGCAATGTTTAATGACTAGCATGAAGAGCTATTATAAACACCCTCCGTTAATCATAAAACAAACGACCACTCCCAATTATTATGTAAATGTAGCAGTATATTCAGAATTAAAAATAAATATCATGTTGTCTATAAAAATACGGAAGCATTTAGCAAGCTGGAACATTCGGGGAAGTTGTTTTCCACATATGAGTATGCCAAAACGTTGCTATATCTTTTACCATTCCGTCTTTTTCTATTATATGGTTGCTGACAGTAATTTTTGTCAGTCTGTAATTTCATGATTTGGTTCAGTTTTAAGTAAAGCAACATGTGTTGTCCTGACTGAACCTGGTATATTATTGGCTATATGTTAGTAAAGATGATTGATGATTAGATTATGATGTTGACTGGAATTTAAGTTTTGAAAAGAGCCTACAGGAGCTTATATGATACAAGCCATCCATATCATATCCAGATCATTATAATGAGCATAGCTAAGATGTGTCTGATGTTTGCAAATTTTAAGCAAACATATTTTGAGTGAAATTATTTTCATTCTTTTATCCGTAAGCAACTTCTCATTTTGGATGAGATGAAATCCTCATGAGATTCCCAGTTCCATACAAAATGATAAGAAGAATAAAAATGCAACAACATCATCATCATCATCGGCATGAAATCAATTCGTGTGTCAAGTTCACCAAGTTGAGTATGAATGATGATAAGATTGATTGAGAGCAAATGTCAAACAGAAATGTTTTATTTGACCGCAGTTAATTAGCTTGCTCGTGGCATGGCTAAAAGATGACTTGAGTAAGGCATTCATGCTTCTTCCTCAACATGGTTCTGCCCGACTGGGACTGTGTAACAATTTCCAAGAATAAATTCAATGCTGCTGAAAAAAAAGTCAGTTGTTGCATGTTTAGGATGAGATGATTATGATTGATTGTTCAACAGTTCGGAAGTCAACATTCAAATTAGTAGTTATTTATTTATTTACAAACGAATTAATAAAGCGCATATTTTTCTTTTCATTTTCTCCCAAAGAATCAATAAATATTAAATTATGATGTTGGACAACCTCTCTCATCCGAATGATCCCCGCAGTCATTATCCTTATCACATTTGTAACGTTTCGGGATGCACTTCCCCTTGTCACATTTGAACTGCTCCGTCGTGCAGCTTATCTTCTCAGTGCAGTTTGCTTCATCTGAGCCGTCCCCGCAGTCGTTATCTTTGTCACAGAGCCATCTCCTCGTAATACATTTACCGTTTTTACACTTGAACTGATCGACGGAGCAGCTTCCCGTGGAGGTGCAACCAGTCTCGTCCGAGTTGTTCCCACAGTCATTCACAGTGTCACAGCGGTATCTTGCATTGATGCAGAAGCCACTGCTACATCGAAATTGATTAACACTGCAGGCGGAACCGCACTTTTCGTCCGACCGATCCCCGCAGTCATTATCCTTATCACAGACGTAGCTTCCAGTGATGCATTTCCCCTTATCACATTTGAACTGAGCGGTGTTACAGCGTGTCTTGACATCGCAATTCTCTTCATCCGACCCATCCCCACAGTCGTCATCCCCGTTGCAGCGATATCTCCCCCTGACGCATATACCGTTCCGACATTTGAACTGATCACCGGTGCAGCGCTCCCTGGAGGCACATCCAGCCTCATCTGATTTATCCTGACAGTCGTTATTAAAGTCACATCGGTTTCTGGCGTTAATGCATGTACCATTGTTGCATCGGAATTGATTACTGGTGCAGGGGCAATTTGCTTCATCCGAACCGTCTCCACAGTCATTATCTTTGTCACACTTGTAGCTCGCCCGGATGCATTTTTCATTGTTGCATCGAAACTGGTCCGAGGCGCATCTGCTACTTCTTACAATTGCTTGTTGCATTGTTTGAAATTCTAATTGACTTTCGAATTTTAATTGTTCTAATCGACGTCTTCTTTCAAGTGCTTCCAATTCAAATTTTAATTGTTCTAATCTACGTCTTCTTTCAAGTGCTTTCAATTCTAATTTTAATTGTTCTAATCGACGTCTTCTTTTAAGTGCTTCCAATTCTAATTTTAATTGTTCTAATCGACGTCTTCTTTCAAGTGCTTCCAATTCTAATTCTAATTGTTCTAATCGTAATTGCAATTGTGTAGTTTCTATCCAGCTAATGTAGCTGGAGACCCTCGCGTAAACCCCTGGAAAGCCCCGAAGTCCGCACTGATGATAACCGAAGGATACCACCCCACACAAAATGTCAACGGAGGACCCTGCGCGTTTACACATTGCCGGGCCACCGCTGTCACCTTCACAGGAGTCCAAACCCGCCGAGCCTGCACATAGATGACTATCCTTTATTGTTATAGACTCCTCATTGTACTTCCGGTTGCACCTTTCATTCGGGACGATAGGGACGGAAACCTTCCTTAGCCTTGTGGAACTCTGTCCATTCTCCGTTATTCCCCAACCTGAAACAGTCGCATAGCCTACGAAACTTTCCCCGCCAATTGGTAGACCGATGCTCCTCACCCGGGAGTTATACTGGAGGGATGAGCTTAGCACCAAGATTCCAATGTCATTTTCACCTGTGCTCTGATTGTAGCCTTCATGGTTGTAAATTGTCCGGGCGGTGATGACTTGAGCGGAACCCTGACTGTTCAAGTCATTGGTGCCGGCCATGACTTTGAGTGTACTGGCCTCATGGTTGCGGAGACAGTGGGCGGCAGTCAGGATAATTTGGGGGGCGAGGATGGAGCCACCGCAAAAGTGACGGTTGTCGTAAAGCAGGGAAACTTGGTGAGGGAACTCCCCTTGGTCGGCGAAAGTCCCTCCGATTATCCTTGTTGCTATTTCTGCATTGACAGTAAATGGAAAGTCGGTTAATTATTAATTATTATTGGGAAATTATGCTAATTATTTTTGAAGGGAAATCGTTGAAAATTTTTACGTCTTCGAAGGCGGCTATGAAGATACTGTATAGACGGTGGACTGGTTGCTGAACTGTTTCCCCAGGGGTAGTAATGCTCCATGTTTTCGTCAATAACAGTATCGTTCTACAATTTAAAAAAAAACAGCCTAATTTTTCCGGTCACTAATGGAGGTCGTACTCCATAATATCTGTAATTAATATTACTAAAGATAACTCGGTAATAATTTGTTGTTGTCATTTTTTACCGGATTGGAGTGTCCTTGAGAAATACTTAATAACAGAAGACCAATCCAGATTGGAAGGGGGCCCAACAGCCCAATCTGATATTTCCGCATGACTACTTCCCTATTTCACTTCAATTAATTAATTAGCCGACCAGAAGAAAGCTTGCCAGGATGGGATCTGTAAATGCACTGGATTCATTTAAAGAAAATTCGTTCTTATTTATTTGCTAACTATAATGAAAATGAAATGAATTGATAATATGTAGTCTTAGGTCTCAAGAGAGGAACCTTTACGAGGAAACAATCCAGAGCATAGCTCTCCACTGGTGTCAATAACCGGCGAAATGAAAAAAAATATTAAATAAACAGTTGCAGCGGCATAAGTACGGAACTGAAACTGATAATGCGACAAGTGTTCCTATAACATATAAAGAGGTATTTGAAGTTTGCTGAGTTTTTTTATTTACACTTTGTTAATAATACTTTTGACATTTGACGTGCAAAAAAATATGAAAAGCCAGTAGAATTTCCAGAGACAGACGGACATACAGACAGACAGACAAACATACTAAAGTTATGACTACGCTGTCAGCTCCGCAATAAATGAAGTTGGGTTTGAAGAAGCCAAATAAAAACAACTTCATCAGTAAGTTAGCCTCTTCATGATATTATATGACCGGTGACAAGGGTCACTAACGCTAAGAGCAAATGTTGATGGGAAATGTTATGGCTTTGGTTGGCCTCTTGGTGATATCGAATGATTAAAAATATGATTTAAGTATTATTTTTTTTCGTCAGCGAGGACGGGGTCGTACAGCGTGACCAGCCAGACTTGATATTATTAATTGTCCAGGAATAAAATTGTTGTTGCAAAAAAGTTCAATATGATATGATTTATGACTGGGGTCAGCTAAGCATAAGCTAATCGTAAGAAAGACGAAAGGTTGATGAGACTTGTTATGGCATTAGCTAGCCTCTTGATGATATTGAATGACTAAAAATATAACAGGAGTATTTTTTTCGTCAACGAGGAGGGGGTCGGACAGAGTGACCCACGAGACTTGATATCAATTTCCAGGGATATTTCCAGGACTATTTCCAGGAATTGTTGTTGCAAAAAAGTTCAACATAATGCGACTATCGCATGGCAGATTCTAAACTCTACCGATTGTGAATAAAAATGACCAATCGTGGCTTTATCATGAAATGAAAACGTTTCCCGCATTGACTGGGATAATGTCAGGTTATGAGTTAGTATAAATGCTACAGTGACTGAAGCCATCACAACTTAAATTTGCATTCAGTCAGCCCTTCCGACCGGGATATTCTGTAATCATAATCATAAATAGACGGATTGGGAAAAATGAAGTCCAAGTTGGGTCTCTCGCTTGTCGTTTATCTTTCCATGATAAGTTTTGGCACGCTGACTGTATGTCAGTACGGTTAAAGCGGTCGGTAAAAGCTTGAAATTAAAAGTTCGCAACATAACTGAAAATTTAAATGAACTGTCGTTTACATAAATTATTTACTTGTACTATAGGGTCCGATTGGGCGCCAAGGCCAATGGAGAGGGAATCCATTTAGAACCAGGAGACCCTCCAGCAATGTCCAAGTGGAAGGCGAAGTCCAGCCCACATCCCAACAGACCCTTCCGAACTCCATGAGATAGCAGAATGAGGAACTGGGAAATCTTCAGCAGGAATTGTGGACATCAAGCGTGGACATGTGGCGTCAAGTCGAGGAGAACAACGAGAGGTTTCAGCAAAGATTTCGACTATTACGTGGCAGGCTAATCACATAGAACATTTGTATGCTGCAATTAAGCCAGAATTAGAAAAAAAAATGGGAAGATTAGGACTTTGAAGGATGAGCCTCGGTCCAGGAATTGTGGCATAGTTGACAGGGGACATGGTATTGTTAATGCTGTTGATAATTTGCATCGTAAGTTCGAATTATGCTTAAGCGTTGTTAACACTAAACTTTTTCTTTAAAAGCAGAAACAAATAAATCATGTTATGTCTTATTGTGGACTATAAGCATCCCCAAGACACTGGAGTTTGCCGAGGCAGCATTACCCGCTACTTTTTTGACGAGGGGACTGGATCATGCAGGGAATTCATGTGGGGCGGATGCAACGGCAACCCAAACAACTTCGAAACTCAGGAGGAGTGTGAGATGAAATGTGGGAGGGAGTCCATTCAATAAGACATCCCTGGATAAGTGCCCACTTTTTAAAAATATTTTTAAGAGCCACGTTCGATAATCAAGTCATGTCAGTGTGTAAAAAAACTGAAGTAAATCAATTCCTAAACGATAATATCTCTTCTTTTACTATGTTTTATTACTCAAAATTATCTTTGGCGCGATGTCTACATTTTTTTTTAAATTAAAATAAAAGTAGTAAAAAAATTCCGGGAGCAAAATTGAAGTGGAGTAAATTACCTAATGAGTGTTTAACTGTTTAGTAGGAACTGGTTGATTGATTACCTCTTCGAGCTCAGTTTTGATTTATCTGTTAAGTTCACCAATGCATTAAATAATCTCAGCATCATGAATCATGATATGGCCTATGCCAAATGGGGCCAGTAAAGCTAACTTTACAGCTTATTTCAGCCAGGATTCTTCTCTTATGAAAAATGAGATGATGGAGAAACACAATTTTCTGTAACTATATAGCTTATTGTGGATTTTGCATGCATTTAAGATTTCGTTTCGGCGACTTTTCCTTCTTTAGCGAGGTTTGTTCAGTGTCAATCGCCTGACACTTTTCCAAGAAGTGAGAAGCTCCAACATACGCAGTATGACGTAGTATATGACAAGTTTTAAACATTTCTGATATATCATCATATACATAGTTCAAAGGAGAGGGTCGATAATGGCAAGAGAGCTGTCAATTTAACTTTGCTTAGTCATTGTCGGACTAATTTAACTTAGTTAGTTAACACAGTTGATGAAATTCATAACGTAGGCTCATTCATTTTCTTGCATGAACTTATTATCTATTTCCAAGAAAAATGAGGTTCGTTTAATCTCATTTGACAAGCTCTCGTTAAGCTGGATGAAATAATTTATCACACACTTACAAATTTTATACCAATACATCCAGCAGAATAAACTGGTTTAATGAAGCAATTGTTTTTTTTCACAACCGTCGCCGATAATAATATCTGTCGAGTTTTTTTTTATCAAATTCATAGCAGTGGCGGAGTCACGCGAAATGAAATATATGTTGACTTCACAGAAATAACCCAAGATCTGGTGACTGCAACCCTGCAAAAGTTTCCAAGATTATGAGACCTTTGGGGGAATGAGGATAAGCCCCGCTGTCATCCATTGGTCATTTCGAGTCGAATTGCATCGTCAATAAATAAGCCGGTAACAGTCCCATCCCATAAGTATCGTTATGGTTTTCCTTCCTAACGATTCTGAGGTTGAACCACACGAGGGGACCCAGAATAGCCTACTCCTTATGGAACTTTCACCATCACCCAAATAATTTATATGGGAGTGGTAAAGGGCATCCGAGCTTTGCCTTTGTTCAGTTAGCTTCAGAACCGCACAATTTCGTATGCTGTGATAACGAGCGAGGAAATGTTGATGGATTTTTTTTTCTGTCCGGTTTCACAGGTGATTTCGATAACGGCACCTGGGTGCGCTTGGGCCACTCCATACCGGGAATTTATATTGTGCAAGTTGCTCATGCCAAGTTTCTTTTCCGGAAGAGGAATTTCTCGTTGCTCAATCTTCCGTATGGACTACTCACCCCTGTCGGGCTGCTCACACCAGGCATTTCCGGACTGGATTTAAACCGACATGATGTTGGTCATTTGGGGATTGGCTTGTTTGATCCGCGTCAATTGTTACTCGGGCTCACTCACAAACTATCTGATCCGTCCACCAGAACTGGAGAGATATTCGGACGAACTGGATATGAATGGCTACCTGGGGTAACCGAGAGCTTGATATTTCTAAGAAATTCTTCCATTATCCTCATTCACATTTCCACAATCCCAGTCCCCTTAAACCAACCAACAACCAACTCGTACCAGAACAAATGTCGGAAGGCAGCCAGAGAAGGGGTGGGTGATGTATGTTTGCCGGTAATATACTTCATTTGTCATTGTTACGAATAATTTGACAGCATAGAGAAATACGGAGGGGATCACAAACATTGATTATGTAGCTGTATGCAGTATGATTGAAAGTTTGTTTTGGAATATACAACAGCGTAATCAATGCGGTTGAAGACCAGTTTTTAAGAAAGTATAATGACTGATGATTAATGAATAAACATTTACCAATTTTCTTGGCATGCATCATGGAAAATGAGGAAGGGTCACAGCAAAGTCATACTTATATTCTTTCATAAAATATAATATATATTTTATTTTGAAATTTACAAATATTGATATTTAAAAATTCATATTTACATGATTTAAGCAAGAACAAGAACATATACAAACGTACATTTTAAAATAATTTACCATGTCCAATATAACAAATAACAATGGGTAAAATACATTAACTAATACAGCTAAACCTCATTCTCACTCGATTCACCCAGTCTTGTCAAAGATGAAAAGAACTTTCCACCGCTGGATGAGTACTCCTCCGGACAAGTTAGCTTCCCTTTGGAAGACCAAGCACAAACGAGAGGGAGCTTGTTGGGAACTAATAAAATAAAATCACAGAAATAGATTAGCTTGTCATACATAGTACAATTTCATTGAACAACTTTCAAATAGCAAATGATCAACTAACCATTAATGAAAATGACGTGGTCGATCGCCTCCTTGTAGTACTGGGCATTAGCTTCAACCAAACCCACGAAAGGGTTAATGTCCCTACCAAAGCCGGAGTAGATACTGCTATTCATGTCGACAATAATGTGGAACTTTG
>JAQIXQ010001461.1:0-14527 GCA_034700485.1 Pseudosinella alba | reverse complement strand
ACCATATCCAGGTCCTGATTCTGCTGCATAGCAAGGAACAGCGGGGCTTTCTAGGATTTATTCCAAATGACCAAAAGGGATGTTCAAATGTAATCCGTAAAGTACTACTATATCCAAAAGTGTGAATGTTTGCATGTATAATAATATTTATGAGAGTATATTTATTTTGTTGCTTTGTAAAAAAAATGTTGCTTTTGTTGATTTTTTTCCCGTTTTCAGAAAAAAACGGACACTCATATATGAAATACATTTTGACTTACTTTCCAATGCTTTCACTTTTCACTCAATATTATGTAATTTACAAAAAAAATATGAATCCAACACGATGTTAAAATGTAGGGATGGCAGGGAACAATAAATTACTCTCAATGGAATGAAAAATATAGTCGAAATATAGCAAAGAATTATAACTGTCTGTGAAGCCATACAATTGATTTGATTACTTATCTATTTTAATTTTTATTCCTTTATTTCACAACTGATTACATATTCCAATGACATCTCTACAATTGGACCTTTCCCTAGTCCCACTTGTTTTGAGCCGCCCCATTTCATCAACCAATTCATGAATGAGTACAGCATAAATATTGAGGAGGAACAGGAACGTCAACGCAGCATATGACCCCACAAACAAGAGTGCTGCTACCTTGCCTCCCACCGTCAACCCCAAGTACAGCCCCTCCAGACATGGAAATCCAAGCATAAGTGTCAATGTCCAAAGTGATGACCTGAACGAGTCGAAATTGAGCACATCGTCCACGCAATAACTCTTCCCGATATTCTCAAAGTGGCTATGTCCAAGGAGAGCAAATGCCCACATGATGACCCCTTGCAAAAGGAGTAAGTTGAGCAGTGCCCCCTTCACATTCCCCAAAGATGAGATGAAGACCCTCACAGTTTGGCTCCCCCACTTGGGGGAGAGGAGCCACCGGAAGATTCTTACAAGTCGGAGGATTCTCATCTGACTTTGGCCTGGGATGTAGATGAAAATTCCGAGGATTCCAGATAAGACTACGGTCATATCCAAGTAGCTCCATCCACTTTTGAAGTAATAGCTTCTCCATGCCACAATCTTCAAAATCATTTCCAAAATGTACAAAGCCAAGATAAGGTTCCAACAAATAGTCAGCACAACTCCATGCCAGGGGTGGCTCATGGCGTCATAATGATTCATGGATAGGATAACCATGTCAAGGAGGATCAGTGCCATGACGCCACCATCAAACTTGGAGTTGGTCACCAAGTCAAAGGTCTTTCTGAGGAAGGGTGACCCTGGCGGGGTAATGTAATCCTGCTCCAGTTTGATCAGATTTGTAATTCCGGAGGAGTCAGACTTTGATTTGGAATATGTCTCAGCTTGCCCCTTAGTTAGGATCATGTCATATCCTTCGTCCTCCTCGAACTTTTTGTATAAATGGGAGAAGAGGATGCCCATGGGTCCCAGTCCCCCGAGGAAGAGGAGGAGGATGTAGTAGAAAATCCAGCCCTTTCTGGCGTCATATTCCCGAGCCATGTCCTGCAAAATATATAACAAATTATGACAAATTAGCTTGAATTTCTTATTTCTTTCATAATTAAAAAAAATGCTCCTCCTTACCGCTTCAACGGCATCCACTCCATTATGGATAAGCCCCACCCAACCCATTCTAGAGACAAGCGAGACCATGTTCAGGAAGCCCACTGCAGTGTTGTCAAAATGGAGCTCGGAGTTTGCCCAGGTGAAGTTCTTACTGAAGCACTCTTGCTTTGATAAGGCGGGGATGGCTTCATTCCCGTAGGAGTCCAGACACTGCCATTTCACAATTCGCTAATTAGTCACCGGCAGAAATATAACTTATAAGTTTAAATAATTTTAAACTCTTACCATGTAATATAATCCTGCCAATGAATGGACAGCGAAATTCACAAAAATCAGCCAAATGAAGAGGGTGGCTAAAATGCTAGACCACAGTGCCCCAATTTCCTGTTTCATCCCCCTAAATGGTGCCTTGAGCCACTCCACCCTCGAAATCAGCATCAGAGGTCGAAATGACCTCAACACATTCAAAAATGGACCTCCCTGGCTCCAGGTATATAGGCAGAGGTTCACCCCATTTTCCAGCGTAATCCCAACATCCAAAAGCCAGCTTCCGCTGGTGACCGACGCCTTCATTCCCGATGTCACAAACTGGTATATGGAACTGGTTACCATGGTCACTGTGAAAATGGCTTCAATTATCAACAATCCAATTTTGACCCCTTTGCTCGCTGGCTGGTATTCATAGGACATTGCCACTGATGACACAATGATGACGCCACAGACAACTAGTTCATATGCCACGTGGGGGAGGCTCCGGTTGTCATTGACATTCTCAATAACATTATTTCCAGTTTTGGGGTCGCCCCTCCTCTGGAGCTCCTGTACCGCTGTGTAGACCACCCCAACTAATATGACCCCCACAAACAGGGCCCCAGCCGATATCGCCACCGCATAATAGACAAATGTCACATCCCCCGCATAAGGATAAATCTCCCAAAGCGTTTCAATCCACTCCGCAATTTGCATTCGGAACACCATCCGGAAGGAATGCCAGAAGTCGATGTAGCTCCACCTGTGATGCCGCCCATCCTCCAAACCCTTATGGCGCTCCAACTCATGTGCCCCCAACTCAAATGGACCAATGCAGATAATGAATGCGAAGACAATGATTCCGAGTATGGTCCATCCCCAGAGTCGCTGGCCGACTTTGGAGTAGACGGATAAAATCAGGCGAAGGCTGGACCAGTATTGGACTAACTTGAGCAACCGAAGTGGCTAGAAGAGACAGATTAAAAATGATGAGCCATTTCGAAGTTAATTAAATAAATTATTTAATTAGCTATTTTTTTCTTACAGCGAGTACATAACCATGACTGGATTGGCCCAGGTATGAAGGCGCCTCCAGGAAAAATGTCAGCAGGACCAAGAGGTCCAACAGGTTCCACCAGACCTTGAAGTAATTTATTGGCCCGATGGCAGTGGCCTTTAAAATAAACTCGGCCAGATAGACGATGAAGACGATCTGCAAAAAAAATATACTTGGATTATAAATTAAGGTTTAAATTATTTAAAATAAAAATGATTGATTTGATTAGCAAATTACGAATGGAATAATCCACATGGAAATCAGGTTGATCCAGAAGTGTCCTTCAATTCCATCATGATAAGAGGCAATCCCAACAGCATCCAGACAAATTGTGGCGACCACACCAAAAGTAAAATATTCATTGGAAATTATCGACTTTGCCCAGTTTCGAAGTCCGCCACAGGAATATTCCCAGTTCCCTACTGGAAAGCCAGCAGAGGAGTCATCAGCTTCAGCATTCTCCCCAATCCACTCCTCTTGGAAGAGATAACCCAGCACAGAGAAGAAGAGACAGCCCATTGGATAAGTGATAAGAAAGAAGATCGCCACGAAGAAGACAATATGCCATGGCCCATTTGTGACCAAAATCTGTCGATAGATTTCCTCTGTGAAGTCCTCACTTGCAATCCGGATGACGGAGAGGAGGGACCAAAATGTATTGTCGAAGTTGGTCAGACCTCCATCCGCATTTGGCCCATAGCCCTGGAGACAGACATATCCTTGGGGGCAGTGAATTGCCCCGCTTGTGTTCCCACAAGGGGACCCATTGTCATACCAGTTGGATGAGTTTGAGTTGTGGAGGCCCCAACTAGCGGGGTCAACCCCAGTCAATGTCTGGATACATTTTTGGGTGAGGGTGCCCATATATGACTGGGTTGCGAGAAGGGAGAAGCCCCACAGGAGAAGGAGGAGGAGCAGGATCATTCCGGAGAGTCTCCCCACAGCTTGGACAGAGAGGCGGCTGGCTTGCATAATTTCTAAATTTGATTAGTCAAACATTTAATTTTACTGAAGTAAAATGATCGCAAGTTTTGAAAAGTTATGTATACTTTACTTGGAATTAGTGGAACAAGTTTGAAGACTCTTATCCAACAAGAGGAATTCCCATGAAGGATAAATCCATATTGAGGGAAGAACCTAATAAAAAAATGAAGCAAAATTAATATCCATGCTCGCTTATCAATTATATCCTAATTTTGTTTTCACTGGCTTACCCTGTCCAGATAACCACCAGATCCAGCCATACCCAGGGATCCGCCCTTGCAGAAAATTCGGAGCCAGTCAATCCCTTCGCAATTATTTTAACAATCAGTTCCAGACAGTAAATGACAAGGCAAACGTAGCTGGAGGAGAATAGGATCATTTTAAAATTTAAAATAGGCAAGAGCAAATATTATTCAGATTTAATTGCACAATTAACATACTCCAGGATGACCATGACCTCCTCCAAACCACTCATCTTCGGTGCTGATGCCCCCAATAAATTGCGTCGGATTTCATAACTTTGAGTGATAAGCAGGGCGGCACAGTTAACCAACAGTGTTCCAACAATGAAGAGTGAAAACAGCCAGTTTGTGTGAAGAAAAATGGCTAATCTTCTCAAACTATTATTATGGCTGAGTGTCCAGTGTCCATCCAAATTAGATGAAAACCTGTGAATTGTCCCCCATCTCCCTAAAACTACAAAGGTATTTTTCTCATCGTAGAATGGATCAATTTCTTCCAAAGGCACGCAGGACTTATTTCTTTCTTCTCCGAGAAGATTATCCCGAATTGTTTTGGAGAGGACTGCTCCATCCTCGTAAAATGGGTTTGGGATTGATGAATGGCCTGAAGTGATGTCCACCACTGGGGATGGCTGCATGGATGGGGATGATAAATGGGGTGAGGGAGGACTAGCAAAAATTTCTTGGGATAAGGATAATGGCTCTGCTATCTCCTCTTGACTTAGACTTTCCTCCCTAAATCCTTGATATTTCTTCATTTTTATTTAAATGTTGGACGGTGGAAATTAACTAAATGTTGAACTGTCACTGTAAAACTCTTAACAATTCTCTGAACCCTCTCAGCCGTCAAACATAACTGTATTTATTTATTTTTTTCCGGATGTAACTTTTTGTTTTGAAAATAATCCAGTAAAAACAAATTGAATTAAAATTACGTCATGTAACAAATTGAAATCACCCCTTGTCGTCATTTAATTTAGTTATTTGGACCATCCGGAGGTTGGAGCAGAAGGAAAACAAGTTGCTTTGCGCAGGAGGATGGAGAAGACTGAATGTAATATTATTGTGGTGAATTAGCATGACGTTATTCGGTTCAATGAAAACGGCGTTAGGATATATGCAATGCAATGCGCCAGTTTTTTTTAATCATAACATGTAACTTGTTTGTCTCCAAGGTCAAATACAATGCTGAAGTTCCAAGCTATTTATGGATTCTCTGGATATGATCTGAAACATGATCATGATCTAGATCAAACCTACACACATAATACATATAACATTGCAAGCAAGATTGAATATTATAGATTGGACAGAGTGACGCTTGTTTTTTTTTCTCGTCCAGATCTCATTAAAGGAATGAATGGTGAATAAATTATTTTTCATTCATGTCTTTTTATCTATGCCGAAGCCAGTTCGTTCAAAACAGGTCCAATTCTCTTCGTAAGAAGAGCAACGCTGTAATTTGTGAATTCATAATGATGGCAGCGTCTATTTCAGCTTGAATGATGATGAATGGTTATTACTATTTTGATGCATGTGGCTTTTCCTGGCTCTGACGATGACAGATCAACATTTCTCCAGTTTCATAATAGGTCAGTAATGTCAAGTCAGAGATCAGATTTGCAACACCATATCATTAAACAGTGAGTCAGTGAGTGAAGATAACTAGGCATGAAACCAAAAAAGTCAGCGTCAAATGTTGATTGATGTTGGGTATACATATTTTATTAATTAAGGAAGAACGTAAATACGTCTGTTAATTTTGCATATCATGTAATAAAATCAATTTAAGCAGTTCAGGGATAGTTCTATATTGGCTTGTGCAAAGCAAGAGCTCTATAGAGATCCCAACATTGACCACATCATTTCGCAAACATGTGAGTGCAGCAATTCCATTAATCCCATTATGGGATTCCCATTCAAGATTATGATTGAGTTATTCGATGAAAACTGTCCAGTTCGTACGAGGTCATAAGAAATTGCATTCTTGCCGGAATTACTTCGATATGTATGTAAGGTAGGCAGGATTTTATACAATCATATTATAGAGAACAAATAGAGATCTTATCTAACCTTCCGAAGCACACATTTAATGAATGGTGGGACATGTGATTAAAAAGGACTGAATTTGAGCAAACTGTCATGAACACGAATTCTAAGATATCAAATGAAATGCTTACTGCGAAATACTTCAGTATTAAGCACTAACACAAAATAATCTCTTACAAAGTATTCGGCATGTCTGCTCTTCAAAGTGTCAACTCGTAAATGCTCATTTCTCAACATATTTTTGGGTAGGGAATTTCATATGGCTAGGCTGTAAAAAATTACGGTGATAAGATATGATATGGATATTAACCATGCATGATCCATAGTTTTAGTTAAATGTAAGAACGACCAATTGAGACCGATTTTGTTTTTAATTGGTTAAAGTTCATGTTGATTTAACGAGTTTACTTGGTAAGGGCATCATACAAGTGAACAAAAGATTCAAGCTACAAAACGGTGAATAATTATCATATCATGTCTGAAGGATATCGACCTTTTGACTACATTAAGCAAAAATATGTGCCGTCCAACCTCCATCAGACAGAGATCAGTCTATCACATCCTTTTTCTGTGCAGCTCCCACAAATATTATTTTAAATTATAAAGTTAAAGAAGTGTAATCTATAAAATGGAAAGACACAGCTTTCGTTACACAATAATTACTTTGCTTTTCTCCCACTTTGTTCTTTCATCCGGAAGACGATCCAGGTAAATAAATAATATATATTTTTAAAGGGTTATTGAATCAGTTTTCAGTTTTTATTTAATATGAAATAAATAAACCTCAGGGAAGAGAAATATCTATACTCCCCATGGCAACAAGTGACATTCGAAGCTGGGGACTTTCTTTGGTGCAAAATTTACCAAGCAGCAGACCACGTCCTCTTGGCCACTTCCAGCTCAACAGTTGCTCACATCACCAATGTCCACGATGGGACTGGACAGCTTGTGGAGGAATCCTGGTCCGATTACCATTCCCTGAAACGGAAAAAGTTTCACGGGCATGAAGAATGTCGGCACGTGTCCAGGCATGGAGCTTACGGTGTCCCCTTACCAGTGGAAACAATTCTGAAACGGGCGAGATCCGACATTAAAGCTTTGGATGGACGAAGGACATATTACAGTTTATTAAATTGCAATTGTGAGCACTGGGTACGAAGTTGGATATTCGGGGGCGGGTTATCGGATCAGGCCTTGAATGGAATGGGATCGGAATGTGAGGTGGACAAGCTCTCAGGAACAAATGACTTCACTGGCGTTTATCTATTCGCACATGCCTTCTGGCCCATGACCTACATAGGGCTGAACTTTTACTTGACTGTGGAGCGTCACCAATGCCTAAGTTTTGCAAAGGGATATGCACCCACTCACAGACTTGCCTCTTTTGATGATAGTTTGACAAGGATTACGTTCAAGAATAAAGGAGATTGCATGAAGTTGTGGAAGGATGGTCAGTGCTTGGGAGAGGGTGTGTGTGTTTGTGAGAATTATGCCAATTTACAAAACTTGAAAAAGGGTTCTGGAGGAAATTGGAATAATGAAGTTTCCTCGGTGAGCTTTTGCTAAACAATAGAAATAAATACAATAAATTACCAAATGAACTGTGAACTGGACCGTCCAGATATGAATTGCGAATAAATTATTTTTCATGAGTTTATTTTTACTTATTCCGTAATATTCATTTATATATAACTAAATTGTTTGATAAATGTATATTAGAGCAGCTAAATAACTATATTGTAAATAATAATATACTGTGTAAGGAGCAATTTGGTTTCAGACCAAAACTTTCCACTGTGCATGCTCTTGCAGCACTCACAGACTTTCTTTATAAAGAAATCAATGAAAATAAAATATGCTTTCTAGTTTCACTAGATTTTCAAAAATGTTTTGACACCATTGATAAGGATATTTTGCTAAGTAAGTTGAAATGGTACGGTATAAATGAGCCCATCTTACACTCACTACTAAAAAATAGAAAGCAATATGTTGAATGTAGGGACAAAAATGGAAATATTGCAAAATCTTCCGCAAAATCGACTGAACTTGGATTGATCCAAGGTTCTGCAGTTTCTTCTTTATTTTTCACACTATTTATCAATGACTTTCCATTAGTTTTAAAATATTCGAAGATTTTTATGTTTGCTGACGACTCCAATCCGTGCATCAGCGGCTACCCTAATAATATACAAGATACAATTGGCAAGCTAGAAGCTGATCTTCTGGCCATCAATAGGTGGTTGCTTGCAAATAAGATTAAGCTAAATATTGATAAGACTAACTTTATGATTCTAGGTAAGCCTAATGTAGTAAAAAATATTGCTATTTCCACAATAAAAATTGGTGATAATGTTATACATCGTGTGAATAACATGAAGCTTCTTGGTGTAATTGTTGATGAGAAACTATCATGGAATCAACATGTAAACCGGGTTATGCAAAAATGTAACAGTAGCTTAGCCCTATTATATCCACTGAAATTTACATTATCTGCAGATAATAAAAAACTTCTTGTAAATGCATATATTATGAGTTTAATCAACTACGCCTCCATTATATGGATGGGTAGAGAAAACAAAGGTAATCAAGCTAAAATTGACAAAATCATAAGATCTGCAGCAAGATTTGTTATGGGCATGAGGAAGTTTGACCCAATTAGCAGTGAAATTTGTACAGAACTAGAATGGTTATTTTCAAAATATCACTACTGTTACAATCTGATGATATTTATGTACAGATCGCTGCATAGCTCTGAAAATGACTACTTTTTCAATTACTTTGACTTTGCTGCAAACAACGTAATAAATCTTCGAAACAGGTCTTTAACAGTGACGAATACAAATCCTTCTTCCCATTGGGAAAATTCAATGATTAAATACAAAGCTGTAAATGTATGGAACCAAATACCTGATATTGATAAGACATGTATTTCTTCAACTAAAACTTTTCGTTCTCGAATGTATGAGTATTTTTTAAACAAACAAATTGACGAGAATATAGTAATAATTCCAAATGATGATATGTTAAATGACATTTTAAAAGAGATATTCGATGATGTAATATTAATGTTTAATAATTGTAATGTAACTACCTAATAACTGTACCATATTTCACATTCTATGTAAAATAATATGATAAGTACTCGACTAATATCATGTAATAATCCTTTATTTTATGAAACACTCACATTTCATACTCTATGTAAAATAATATGATAAGTACTCCACTATTACCATGTAATCCTTCTTTTTTTTATGAATCAAATTGTACGGCGAATAATAATCAATGTCTACGGTTTAATTTTCCAGTTTTCTGGGCATCGTTCTGACAATAAAGAATTTATTATATTATTATATTGATCCATGTGGCTGTTTTCTTCTGGTTTTGACGATGACAGATAAACATGTCTATGTTTCATAATAGGTCAGTAATGTCAAATCAGATATAAGATTCGCAACCCATATCATTAGACAGTGACAACATCACATATCCAGTGAGTGAACGTAACTATTAGTTGGCATGAAACCAAAGAGTGCAAAGTCAGCGTCAATGAGCATAAATATGTTATGATTTTAGGAGGAGCATAAATACCATTTAACTTTGCATAACATGTAATAATATCAATTTATTATAATTACTTCACCCTCCCCACCTTGCAGTCATGGAAGAGCAAAAAATTGTAGATAAGAAAATTGACACTGACCGAGGAGAAAGTAAATGTATATATATGCCTTGGGGTAATGAGAAGCAGCCAATATAATTCTTACTAATTTGGAAAGGACTCCTACTTCCAAGCTTATCCTGGATTAGGTCTCAGGATGCTTTAACATGCACAAATTAGCAAACCTGAATTTAATGAACTCTCAGCAACTTCCAATCTTGTTGAAGAAGGCGGATTGCGTCGCACGGAAATTACGCCCAAAAATTCGAACATGAATGTAAAGCCTAATTCTACATTCTGGTCGTTGGATAGGCTGTTGACATTGATGGACTTGCCACAGCTTTGACAATTAATATGAGATAACAAATTGCTAACTTTTCTTTAAATTACCTAAATCCCACGTAATTGTTAAAGGGATTTAGTCGAGTGCTAAGGTTTGATGCGCTATCCCATATCATTTCATTAAACATTGATAATGATGAATCATTGGACTATGGAATTTTGACACTCTTTGATAGGAGTCTTATATGTCCGTTTAATGTTAAATTTAGTTTTCTCATATACGTAGAAACGAAGCTTTGTTGGAGAGTGGAGATGGAATTTTCCATATGAATTGATTATAGAATGAGCTTAACTTGTTAAGCTGAGTGATACTAATGTAGATAGTTATGCCTGTCATCCTTTCCCTTCCTAATTATTCATTTTATTTTTACACAAAATCATTCTTAAGTAAATGAACCAAACTGATTTGAGGCGTACGTGATCCTCACTCAAACCCACGAAGCCTTCAAATACTATTGGTACTTGCATTCAATCCGAATCCTAATCCTACCAAAAACAGACTTAACTTACATGAAACTGCAAACCAGTGCAAAGTAGTTGCCTACCTAAAGTAGGCTACACTTAATCCCACCTTGCACAGAACGCCTTCAACTTCCAAGAAAATAATTTTAGAATGCAATGACTGTTAAAGTAAAGCCATTGCAATGCATTGTTGTGTTCAGTGATGCGATTTCATATGATATGATAGTAGGTGGGATAAGGACCCTTTTAATGAATAGGACAAGGTAGTAGTAGCCCGTTGAGTATAAAAGAGATTGTTTTCACCAGCAGATCCATCATTCGTTCCTTGAGAGTTCACCTTGAATGACTTGTATTTGAGCTATCAAGCATCTGTACTTCCCAAAACTTCATTACACTTGTCACCATGGACTCCAAATTGCTTATCTGTGGAATTGTCTTCGTCGTGGGAGCGGGTTCCAGCGATTTCACTTCAAACTCCTTCAGTGTGGACCAGGCGGAAGACATGTCACAAGTATAGTCTAAAATATTGCCATTAAAGAGTTTATGGTTGTTTTAATTGGGATATCATTACGATTAAAATCTCTATGTAATTCATATTTACTTTTATTTAACAGTTTGTAACTCTGCTTGTTTCCGATTCCAAGTTGAGCGACGTGGAAAAGTCTGCTTTTCTGCAGGTATGTTTCCATGGCTCGACTGTAGACATAATTTGTCAAGGTTCTAGTTGAAAGTGACCTAAACAATTTTATTACTCATTGCTTAACATGTTGTAATCTATAATTTTACATTCCTATTCATTTTTCATCTAGTTCAAAGCCAAGTTGGTTGCATATCAAGATCAATTCCCGGCAGAGGAGTCCTACGATTACTGGTTCCTCCTCAGGTTTCTATCCGCCAAGAATTTCTGTGCTGAGGATGCTTACGAGGCCCTGGAACAGCATATGGCTTGGAGGCAGGATATGGACATTAATAACATTCTGGAGAAGGACTGGAGCGACATGGAGAAGCGCTTCCCTTATTCCAAATTACTGATGCAATCCGAGCAGTTAGCGGACAGCGTGGCTCTTCTGTGGCCTCTGGGGGATTGGGACGCACGGAACATCGTCCTGACCGAACAACCAGGAGAAGAAGGTGAAAGGTTTGTCAGGTACTCGAGTTACAAGATGATGGAGGATGTGAGTCGCACCGCGAGGGTAGTTGCCCTTACCATGAAGGCAAAAGGGACCGACTTCTCTTCTAAATTCAACATTATCGTCGATATGAACAACGGTATCTACTACAATATGGACACTAACTCTTTGGTGGATATTGTTGAAGCTACTGCCCAGTACTATAAGGAGGCAATCCACCATGTCATCTTCATTAATGGTTAGTTTCCCACTTGTTATTTGAAAATTGTTAGATGAAATTGTAATATGACTAACCAATTTATTTCTGAAATTTTGTTTCTAGTTCCCTACAAACATCCTTTCGTTTGTGTCTGGTCTTCCAAAGGAACGCTGACTTGTCCGGAGGAATCCTCAGCCAACGGTGGCAAGATTTTTTCGTCGTTGATTAGACTGGTTGACGTTGATGTTGAATCGAATGAGGTTTAGTTTAGTTGTACTTGTAATTGTACATGTTCTTGTTCATACTTAAATCATGTAAATATATGTAATTTTAGGTATCAATATTTATAATTGCCACATGCAACAGTTATTTGTTTTTATATTTTTAACTCTGATCAAAATTTTAAAATTAAACTGTATTCTAAAATTTACAATTTATGTACAAAGCAGTACTTGTGACTTCGCTTTCGCTAATGCATATTTATTTTCTTTAAAAAAATGAATTTCTTACAAGTACGAAAATTCCGATTTCACAATTCTTGCCCAATCATCTCCATCATATCACATGCATAAAGAGTCGCCGTCAACATATGTCTCTAGTTTCATAATAGGTCAGTAATGTCAAATCAGAAATCAGATTCACAGCACATATCATTAAAACAACGTCCATATCATATAGCCAGCGCCAGTGAGTAAACATAACTAGGCATAAAACCAGGAACTGCAAAGTCAGCGGTAAGTGATTTAACCACGACATGAGGGTAAATGATGATTGATGTTAACATAATGTTAACATATGTTAATTTTTCATTACATGTAATAATATCAATTTATTATAATTACTTTACGCTCCAAACCTTGCGGGTATGTAGCAGCAACAATCGTGCATTAAAATCCTGACAAAATTAAAATACAGCAACTTTGAAAGCATTAAGTTTCAAGTTAAAGGGTAAGGTCATGTCACTTGCAGAATCTACCTAGAATGTATTCACCGAGAAGACTGGAAAACGTTTACATACAATGAAATCAAGAAATGCAATTTCTTTAAGAAGAGAATCGTCACGGAGTTGCTAGTAGACGTAGAATTAAATGTGGGTATATTAAATAAACTCATGAGAGAGAAATGGGTATCAAAATTCAGTACAAAGCCACGCCCCTGTGACAATTTAGGATATATATTCTGTGCAAAAAACCAATGGAAACAGAACCTTAAAGTATTATTTATTCTTGAAAATGTATGATTAGGAACAATTTCCGTATAGTTTGCTTGTCATCAATTTAATATAAACAAAATCCACAAAAATCGTCACAAGAGTACCTCCCCATAGTCCTGTATCTTATCCGACATTATTCAAATACCTAATTGAATTACTGATGAGTGGTGAAATTTGTATCTGTGCACCATATGGCAATATAAAATTTGTATAAGTGGGATAGGATAACCCGTGAATAATGAATACACCTTTGACATTTTCCTGTTGGGAATTGTCATACAGATTGGTATCGATATTAAAATCAATTTACCATGTCGCATGTCACATCCACGATTCTTACCCAATTTTAAGGAAATTGGTTTTGTTTTCCACTTTGTTTTAGCTATAATATCCTGGTTCCTTCAATAGTCAAACAAGTCCTTGACAAAAACACTTTCATAGTTACATGCTGACAATGGTATCTAATACAAAATATGGAACACTTCCTTCCAGATAATAAGTATGTCTCCGTCTTGTGCAGGAGCAGACATTTAAATAGTTCGTTCATAATCTTGCAAATGTATCACTTTTTATATTGCCGTAAAGAGTTTTCAAAGAACGGAAATGAACTATCGATTATGGGCCCGTGACCATTCCACAAAATATACCTAAATGTTAGACACTTTGCCTGGCGTTGGCATCGGAATATGCCAACGTATTTCATCATCAGTGTTCCTTTTCCCTTTAAGTTGGTGAGTGGGAAAAACATTTTGGCAAACATGTTGCATGCTTATTTCACCAATTGTATTGTTTTGTGGAAGAAACGCCAAAAAGAGATTTCACAGAAACGAGCACAAGAAGGATTCTATACGTGGCTACTTTTCAACTATTTCCGATTGGGCTATCGTCTCTGCTATGTTCCATTTAAACTGGAAATAGATTTGCAGGCTGGTCGTGTCAAGAAGCATCATAATAGATTTCAAATGGTAAGGACCACACTTGCCTACCTTCTCATATCTAACTACATCAATTAATAATGTGTTAATTTATTACAATTGGACAGATAATTTGTGGACTCTCAACCGGCGCATATTTCCTCCTCGAAGGCGTTACAGTTTTTAGACGCTCTTGGGGACTATTGTCGGTGGAGCAGGGGCCTGTACCCAATCTGCATTTGTACTTTGAAACATTGAATGTCATCTCTATTTTTGTATATATGGGTGCCGTAAACTGGGTAGTGTGGGAGAGGCAATCCAAGATTTGTGTCATGATGAACAAGCTGAGACTAACCAAACCCTTTTCTGATGGGAGCTCAAGGATAATGCCAACTCGTAAATGGAAGGTACAGTCAGATAGGCCAAGGTGAGTAGGATTATTACTG
>JAQIXQ010001460.1:0-14534 GCA_034700485.1 Pseudosinella alba | reverse complement strand
CTCCATGGCACTCTATGGGTAGGGAATTTTGTTGTGGAATTCCAACAGATTTTTCCCTCTCCGGGAAATTCTAATTGAAAGTAGTAATTAGATTGATATTAAAAATGGAAGTCAACAGATTGAGATCTAACTGAAAAAGTAAAGAACGCCAGAAATGACTTTAAATTACTAATGCAGACGGACAGTGGTCAAAACAACGATCCATTTCTCGAAATGATTATTAGCAGGCATCCGCCTCATTACTTACAAATTAAGTACATCATGTAAGATTTCAAACTTATAAAATTCAAAATCGATTAAAAAATACCTGGCAGTTAGAGAATCCAAATTTACTTAATTGATATAAATTTTGTCTTCCTCTTTAACAATTGTATTTCGATACCTTCACTTGACAAAGAACTAGTTCCTTGTTAAATCTGAGAAAAATTGTGATAGCTCTTTGTTAAGTGAGGGTATCGATCTCTTTCTTTAAATCATTCCAGTTTATAAATTATAAATCGTACTGGGCCCTGCAGATTGATCTCTTATATTAGCACTTTACAACAAATTAGAGACAACGAATTCATTTCTGTTTGGGAAGATAATAATGATAAGCCGTGCGTAATTGCTGTATGATATGATCATGTAAAACAAATATCCACGGTCAAACTTAGTACGGCATAATATATACGAGATTTTTATGCTGACTTCAGCTCCACGAGCTTGTATCTAATTGTCCATATCAGTTGTAAATGCTGACGGTGACGATGAGTGTGCGGGAATCCCTTGCGAAATTTTTCATTTATGCGTGAGTAAATACCGTGTCCTTTAAGTCAAACAAAAGGTTACATTTATTCTAAATATGTATAAAATTAATGAAGGATATTTAATTATCTCTAAACATTTTGTAATTACAAAAATGATGATGATGATGATGATTCATCATCATCACGATCATGATCAAACATTTTTTCCCCTTCCGTCCCAAAAACAATCATTTCATCATCGTCATCACGATCATGATCAAACATTTCTTCCCCTTCCCTCCCAAAAACAATCATTTCATCATCATCAATACGATCATGATCAAACATTTTTTCCCCTTCCCTCCCAAAAACAACCATTTCATCGTCATCAACACGATCGTGATCAAACGTTTTTTCGCTTAACTCCCAAAAACAACCATTTCATTATCATCAACATGATCGTGATCAAACATTTTTTCCCTTCCCTCCCAAAAACAACCATTTCATCATCATCAACACGATCATGATCAAACATTTTTTCCCATCCCTCCCAAAAACAATCATTTCATCGTCATCAACACGATCATGATGACACATTTCTTCCCTTCCGTCCCAAAAACAATCATTTCATCATCATCAACACGATCGTGATCAAACATTTTTTCCCATCCCTCCCAAAAACAATCATTTCATCGTCATCAACACGATCATGATGACACATTTCTTCCCTTCCGTCCCAAAAACAATCATTTCATCATCATCAACACGATCATGATCAAACATTTTTTTCCCTTCCATCCCAAAAACAATCATTTCATCATCATCAACACGATCATGATCAAACATTTTTTTCCCTTCCATCCCAAAAACAATCATTTCATCATCATCATCACGATCATGATGAAACATTTTTTTCCCTTCCCTCCCAAAAACAATCATTTCATCGTCATCAACATGATCATGATCAAACATTTTTTCCCCTTCCGTCCCAAAATCAATCATTTCAACATCATCAGCATCATCATCCTCAAACTTTTTTTTCTCCCGTTCCATTTTTCTCTCTCCCTCCCAAAAATAATCATTTCGTCATCATCATCATCAACATCAAACTTTTTTTTCTCTCGTTCCATATTTCTCTCTTCCTCCCCAAAATAATCATTTCATCATCATCATCCTCATCAAAAAAAATTTCTCCCGTTCCATAATTCGCTCTCCTTCTCCAAAATAATAATTTTACCATCACCATATATCCTCACCAATCATCGCATATTTTTTTTCTTCCCAAACTATCAAAAAAAATTTCTCACGTTCCATATTTCTCTCTCCCATAATAATTTGCCATCATCATTATTATCATCATCATCAAATATATATTCTCCCGTTCCATATTTCTCTCTCCCTCCGCAAAATAATAATTTTACCATCACCATATATCCTCACCAATCATCGCATATTTTTTTTCTTCCCAAACTATCAAAAAAAATTTCTCACGTTCCATATTTCTCTCTCCCATAATAATTTGCCATCATCATTATTATCATCATCATCAAATATATATTCTCCCGTTCCATATTTCTCTCTCCCTCCGCAAAATAATCATTCCAACATGACCATCATCATCAAACGTTTTTTTTTCTCCATTTCCATATTTCTCCCTCCCTCTCGACGCCCCCCAAAACAATCATTTCAAGATCATCATCATCAAACATTTTGAAGTCACTGTTTGGGGGGACCAAATTGGAATATTCAAAACAAATCCTCCCCAGGAAACTTTTCATGGAGTATCTTGACCGCCAAAGGGGTAGTAATGCCAAAAGGGAAGTCAGGGAGCCGATCCCTGTTTGGGTCCTGTTCCCGAACTCCTTCTATTGACAAATGAGTATGACACCAACATAAAACAAAAAAAAAAACATTTCGAAAGGCTTTCGAGTAATGCAAACCAACAGTTTAAAAATAAAATGTTAAATATCATCTTGGGCTGGACACAGACTACTTTGGCTCATTTCAAGTTTATTATTGCCTTTATTTCTTTTTATTTCAGACTTTTGTAACATGTGGCTTGAAAAAATAGAAATCCATAGTTAATGTTTAAAATATGTTTGATAGATACACAAAGACAGAAATACACATCAGGCACGACACACATCCGTGAGAAAAAAATCCTCTCATGACGCCGAATTATACTTGAGTAAAATAAAAATGTCTCAACCCAAAAATCCAAGAAACTGTATAGTTCATGGCATTTTGCATTTGAACGTTTAGCTTATGTTAATTTACTGAACTGATAAAGTTTCATGAAGTAATTTTCATAATAATATGAAATTATTTTCGAGCTCAAGGTTTCGGGGTTCCATGGAAACAATATTAAATTTTCAACTGCTAACTTTTCTCGCTGGTTGCTACAGTAATTAACAATTACCCTCGACAGGTTCAGAGTTGGATGAGGCGACATGATTTCCATCTGGCAGGAATGTTCATACCCATCCTCCGGACACTGCATCGGCATCCCTCATATTTTCTCATTATAAGCATTCTGCCTGTCATCCGTTGATGAACGTGGCTAATACTATTGAAATGATAAACTGATAAGAGTATGAACGATCAAGAGCAAAACATGGTGTGAAGGATTGAGGATCGCAGATATGCTATCGTTGGATAGTCTTGTCATCATCATAAAATTATTTGTTATCAACATTCCTATCTACTGCTTTGTGTCAATATTAGGTTTAATCTTCATGACTCATGACATTTGGAGCAACTTGTGGATAGGCATATCCAAAACAAGACTATCCAACTGCGGAAACTTTTCGTGAGGGACCTTGATCGCCAATACGGAAGTCATGCCTTTGGTTAAGGAGCCGATCCCAGTTTGGGTCCTTTTCCCGAACTCCTCCCCAGTCTCAATGTTGGACAAGCCGTAGCCAGCGGTGTACATGAGGTCACCCTCGTCTTTGACGACGGTAAGGGCCATGCCTGCCAGTGGTTGGCCGGGGGGCAATAAGGATGCGACGAAGTCATCGATTTGCTTCTGAAGTTCGGGATCTATCTTTCGTTCTGGGTGGGAGAGAATGGTTGGGGTGAAAAGAGAAAGGAGCAGAAATACTCCTAGTCTGGTTATTGCTCATTTTCCCTGTTTCGGGACGACAGTCGAGTTAAGTTTATTCGACCGGTATTTCATGAATAAGTGACGGAGTTTCGTCTGGAATTAGATGTTAAATTGATCAAAAGCTCGTGGCGACGTTTGCGTTTGCGTTGTCAAATTAATTTGATCATTTAAGCATTGTTTGGACATGTATATGGATATTGAAGGGGTAGTTCAAGCTTGGAACTGAGTTATATAACTTTGCGAATTGACAAAGTTATGACACCAATTAATAAATTAATTAATGAGTCCACTTATGTCCAGTCAGCTCATCAATAGATGTCTCATGATCACTTCAAAGGCATATCGTAAGCGGATCATATTTTTCACAGAAAAAAAAATCATAGGGCAATTGTCAATCATTTTTATTTTATCTCTTGGGCATCTGACGTAATAAAATTTCTTATGCATATACTTTTATCGTGTGTAGATAAAAAAGTACCAGAATCCATGTGACAGTTTTCCTTCAAAATATGATCAGGTTTACATTGACTCACTTGTAATTTATGTAATCAAGATCAAGGGGCTACAGTGAAATCGATAAAAATGAAGTGGATAAGCTAATCAATTTGTCACTGGGTCTTACCCTAACCTACCCTGAACATGTTCATAAGAAAAGATTTTTCTATTGATCGGAGAGATTTATCTTGGGATGGGCGGTTGCTGAAAAAATATGTGCCTGCCTATGTCAATTCAGTACGAAATCCCTCAATCAACAAAAATGCAAGTTAAATAAACTTAACTGCTTCGTATCGTAATATATGCATAATACTTTGAACATATGACGATGATTATTTTTCCACGAATGCTATCACCGATATATCATACCTACTAAATCATTTCCATAGTCAACATGAAAATAATTACCATTGTTTTAAAATTGCAGACTGATAATTTTGCTTAACGAATTAATCTGTTTGCATACATATTCCCCACCTACTACAGTCATCACAGTATAATGGTTTGTTTGTAATTATAATTATCGTGCCAAAATGATTTCCGTGTTGTTTTTTATAAATATTCTGTCTCCGCCCCCTGATGATTCGTTTCTGTATTTAACCTTCTACGCAATTGCTGCGCTCCTCATCTCAGTTCTCATTTAACGATCAATCTGTTTCTTCCAAAGCGTTTTAAATTTTGATCAAAAAATGAAAACTTTTAGGTTACTCTTATCAGCTCATGTCATCCTGCTATCGGGACAGTTACTCCCAGTCGGATCAACCTGTCGTAGGAAAATAATCAGATTCCATCTTTACAAATTTAATAAGAAAGACGGGTATTTATATCTGGTATTATATTACTTATTGTGTTTTGCCGAATGTCTTCTTAGGAATTGACTTGAATCCCAACCATTGGATCAGCACTACCTATTGCAGCGGGCACTGGGAAGTGGACCTAACCACTGAAGGGAAGTGTACTTCAGGCAGTTGTGTCTGTCCTAGAATTGCTGGCAACCTTAGCGATATTACAATACGAAACGGAGAGGGAGGCATCAACAGGTTCATGGATGCGATAATGGAAAGTAGAGCACCTGAAGACGGGGACGAGGGAAGCAACTTTGTCAGTTGTCCCGCAATGGGCCAGAATTGTTGCATCCAGGTTGTGTGTATCGATGATGCAGGGAACCGTCAGCCTCCTAATTGTCAAGGTCCCAATTCGGCTGACAAGGAAAACTTCATAGGGGATGGAGACACAGAGGAAATTATTATAACATTTAAGATTCTTAAGAGTATATTAAGAAAATGATATCAATTTCATAGTCAATTTAGAGGGACCCTCCCTCTGGCATTCCATTTAACCTAAATTAAAATAATTGCATACCAGATTTGTGTGAGATGATACGATTTGATGCCAAGGTTTATTTCGTATTTCTAAAATATATTTACCTTAATTTAATCATGGTATTCATGGTCATGTTAATAAATGTAGCAATTTCATATTAACATTATTTAGCATAACATTATTGGCGAGTATCCTTCCTATTGCGGAAGACTGGATGAGGGCGCAAAGGTAATATCTAAAGATGACGTATACGTTCCTCCATCCCCAGTTCATGTAGTAACCCTTCCGAGAAAAAAGCTATATGATTTAGTGGATTTTGTATTTAATGCAGATACATACGCACAATATTCCTGGTGCAGGGCTATGCATTATGTGATTACAATACAGCCAGAGATACATTGACCTTTTGAGGGACAAACTCGAACTGACTATTAACTATGGCGGAATTTAATTTAATTGTCAGTGTACATCAAATGAAATAGTAACTTACTAATTGTACATATATTGTATATGAATTGCAAATTAAATCAAACGCAAACAAGCCAAGTTGATCGTAAAAGCTATGAAATAGAAAATAGAACAAAGAGAAAATGGAATACCTGCTGTCTCACGTTGCCCCGACCTGATCAGGAGAGGACCATCCAAGAATAAAGAATGTAAAATTAAGCAAAAGTGGAACAGCTGATTGAACCAGATAGGATCGGATGGATGCGGATGACAAGAAATTATGTGATTAGGAGTTCCTCATTCCTGGATTGCTTGTGTGCATTGAAACAATAATTAATTAAATTAAATTAGTTGTTCTTCGCAATCCGTTGCATAAGTAAATTAACCGTGCTAATTGATTGTTAAATTAGGTAAGTGCTTTCGAGGGGTGGGAGCTATCTGCTATCTTACAATTAGTGCGGAGAATTGAATTGAGTGTGTGTTAGTTGAGGTTAGTTATAGTTAATTATTAATTACTTAGATAATTATTTTGGTCATGGGTTATTCATTAGCTAGATCTTTATCCATAAAGTCACAGCAGAGCAATTCCTCTTCGCCTTTATTTTTACAATTGACTAATTGACCATACATTATTTTATAGTTAATCCCCCATTAAATAAAAGGGAATTCATCTTTGCTAAAAAAAATCCGAAGCGAACAGTTAATTGGGTTGGGACTTATTGGTACAAAATTGGTGGTACAAATTCTAAACTTAAAAGTTAAAATTTAATTTGCATTTAAGGAAATCATCAGTTTGACCATATCCCTGGACTGGAGATGGGGGATAGGAAGGACAAGAACATGGAAAAGAATGCGGAAGTGGGCCTCCAACTAACCCCGGATGGGGGGTTAGGAAGGTCACGAGGAGTTCGAAAACTTCCTCCCCTTCCACCGTCACCATCATCAAAGGGTGAAGGAGAAGGTTCCACCACTCGGGAACGAAAACGGAAACGAGGTCGTCGAAAGGAAGCGGAGGATCCTACGGAGGAGGAAGTGACCCATGATGGGGATGATGTCAAGGTCATGAAGGGTGTGAAGGTCAGATCCCCAACGGACATTGTTGTTAGTGGACTTGGAATGGAGGGCGGGGAGGAGGCGACGGGTCAAAGGTCGCCGTCGCTATGTCATCAGCAACCACTCCTGGTCGGAAAGGGAAGGGCTCATCAGTCGGAGAAGGTATTAATTAACTTTAATTATACATTCACTAGGTATGTCATGTCATGACACAGTCATGGGTGGGGACATGGTGAAGTTTTCTAATTTAATTTTTATGACTTTCTATGAAGGTCACAGGGGCAGTGGTCCAACCAGGTGACGCATCATCATCATCAGTCATCGTGAGTAGCAGGGCTGACAGGAGGTCAGAGGACGGGTCATTGGAACAGCCTGTTATGGAAGAAGAAGAGGCTCATCCTTGCCTGTTCATTGAGAATGTAAGATTGAAAATAAATAATTACGTACAAATTACTTGCAGTAATTGAAGATTAGTTTACTGAAGACATGAGACATGGATTTGAGGATTCATGTATTTCCTAATTTCATCCCTCTGCCTGGTTTAGATCTTGGAGGTCATCTTCAACTACGTGATCGACCGACCAGGGACCCAGACGGATATCTCAAAGGATATTCAAACTATTCGCCTGGTTTGCAAGACATGGAAGGATTCAGCCAAACGGATTTACCGGCGGAATGGCACCATAACATTTGACAGTTATGACACAGTGAGCCCCAATCCCAGCGGTCAGAAGTCTTTCACCCAGTTTATGGAAACTATGAAATGCAGTGGAATGATCCCAGTACAGAAGTTCATCTTTTGGGGAGATGTCTTCCCGAGGGGGGATCTGAAATTATTGGAGGATTTTTTTCGTATACATGGCCCAGAATTTAAAAGCCTGATCGTACAATACACTTCCTCTGACGAGTTGGAGAGGCTTGTGTTGAATTTGAAGAATATCCGTGATTTGAGCATGCCGAAGTTGAAAACACTGAAGCTGTACACATACGGCCATTACGAGCCAGGTCATGTTGAAAGTTCTGGAATTGTGAAGCTGACAGAACGTATATTGACTGCTGCCAGTTCATTATATGAGTTGGATTTGTTCCCAGCGAGCCCCGTTTGCACTTGTGCTTGTTGCTCACGTTCCTCGCCTGACTGGATCGCGAGTCTAACTGTTATGCAACAACAACTTGGTCAAGTCATTGCAGCGGGAATCCCAAAGACGGTTAAGCAACTGAAGCTGTTCATGAAGATGGATGAGCCAACTTTCAATAATCTGGCGGAGGTTGGATTGAAATTGGAAAGTTTCGAATTCGGTATCGGTTTTCGATCCGTGTTGGGGCGCAGGACACTTCACAACTTCCTGCAGAGTCAAGCAGCTACACTAAAGGATTTCAAACTGTGGTGGCGATCCAGCCAGAAAGGAATCTTAGAATTCCCAACCCTCGACGAATTGGTTAATTTGGACTTAGGTGATGTCATTATCAGCGTTGCTGCTCAATCTGATTTTGCTAAAACCTTCCCAAAATTACACTTACTCCGGCTTGAAAACGTGGGCACCTGGGAAAATCTTCACGCATTGCTGTCAAGTGTAAAAACGACCGCTCAATCTTTGAAAGTTCTTCACTTGCCCATATGGCGCTATTCATCACTGGCGCCGTTCATCAAGGACGTAGCTCGGTCCTTCCCATGCGTTGTGGATCTTCATATTTCGCTCCACCACGGTAGCAAGGGGACGTTGCTGGGAATCTTTAAATATTTTGATAAGCTTGAGTCACTTAGGATTCGTATCCGTGAGCAACTCGGCGAGGTAGAATCTCTGTTCTGTGGGATATCAGAAAATGATCGTTGCGTAATGAGGATGAGTCAAGATTTTGGGGACGTAAACTGGAGGGAGATCCAGCGGCAGCCCTCGTTGCTCAACCTGACGAGTACGACACTAATTTACTAATTTTTCAGTGGCTCTTGAATTGAGTCCTTATAGTGGTTTAAGTTTTAATGTCTACATTTAAATGTCCTTTTAAATAGAGCTGAGGAAACTTCATCTAGAGAACGATACCTGTTCGAAGGGCTGGATCACTTTTACTGATGTTTCTGCCCATTTCGTCTTCCTAGAAATGCCTGATCTTCGTGAAATCCATTTGCCCAATTCAGCCATACGGGTTAGTTAATTCATTCACTTGTGGCAATTACGTTATTCTTGTTGTCTGCAATTTATTTAATGTCATCCAATTAAGGGATCAATTTTGCATTTTTTTTTACAGTTCAGTCCCAGATACAAGGACCTCTTGGGCGAGAGACTCGTTGCTGGCAATTATTAAATCTGAATGTGTGAGAGGAGGATAACGAAATCGTCTTAATGGATTACACTATTTTATGTTATGCTGAATTGATTTACATTGATTTCTTTTGTTAATTTGGAATCTACCAATCATGTGAGTGCCGAGTGCACAGCTCCTTGGAGCTTACTATTTTGTTGATATCCTGACTAATTTTTTTATTTCCTAAATTGCGGAGTTGTAAAATTAATAGCAAAAAAAAATGGTCGTGTCATGCAATTTTATGTACATAGCTATGAGGAAGAGAATAAATCATATAAAGTACAGCAGATTGCCGCAGTCTGCTAACTCAATCGTTCCTTCATGTCCAAATGCCCATGTCCTGATAATGTAATTAAATTTTAAAGGAGAAATGCGACACCTCTAGCTCGTTTGTGTTGAAAAGAATAATATAATATTTCTCATAAACAGCCGTATGTAGTAGGTCGAACTAATCCTTACATGGATTCACATAGTGATACCATTCTCAGTC
The DNA here is from genome assembly GCA_034700485.1 of Pseudosinella alba. Taxonomy (NCBI): domain Eukaryota; kingdom Metazoa; phylum Arthropoda; class Collembola; order Entomobryomorpha; family Entomobryidae; genus Pseudosinella; species Pseudosinella alba. The sequence goes on along the minus strand of JAQIXQ010001460.1, from coordinate 4,591 downwards.
AGTCACTATCAGATATTATATCGCTTATGCAGATACTGACCATATTCTATTTTCATCCATCACTCAATCTTTTTATCCGACCACAAAATGACATTACATTTGCAATCCCTACTTCCCGACGGTCTATTCACGATAATATTAGTTAAGCAAGTGTGGGTAAACGCGTCCTACATATTGAGTAATGCGATATTTTTGCCAAAATAAAATATAACCGCTGTAATAATTCAAAGCAAACGAGCATCAAAATTCGGTGAGGAAAATGTCAGAAACTCAAAAAGAACCGGAGGACTTAAGTGAATCCCATTGTAACCACATCAAGGCCTTCCCAAGCTAATTGAATGGACAAATCATACCTCCATCACGATAGCGATATTCTCCCAACGAGGGATTCTTTGCTCCGGTGACATGTCATGTCCCACCTGGATCAATTTAAGATGAAAAAAAACATACGTTGTAAAATTGATTCATATTAAATAATACTTTTTTATTATTGGTACTGAAAATGTTGCAGAATGCTTTCAAAAATGACCACGACAAAAACATGGAGTTCTACACCATTTTTTTCCCAGTGCCGGTTGACGCCATGGAAACCACAGGTGAAACTGGAGTGGTGAGTTTACTAAAAAGTTTTACGGCTTAGGGTGCCCACCGTTCTACCGGAATTTGCGAATTCTGCTAACAACTCCACCCAAATATGTATTGTGGTAAGTATGGACACCAAAATAACTTTGGAGAAAATCAGGGAAAATTTGCAAGGCGTTTCCTACGTTCACAAAAGTCCGGATGCATTTCGCAAATATATTTCCTCAAGTGGTGAGCCTCAACCAGACTCATCCAACCTACAAGTTGTGTCCGTGACCAACTTTGGGGAGCTGAAGGACATTGTCAATGACACTCTGAAGATCAATCATGCAGAAAAGCTTGTTCTGGTGACCCCCAAGGATAATGAAGAATTCCTGCAAGATATCCCTGAGAAGTGTCCCAACTGGGGAGGGATCGTCCAACTAGGTAATGACAAGATGGAATGGGATGATCTTTCACCTGACTACAAGCAACATATTAGGGTCCGGCTGCGGGAGAAATATAAATTTTATTTTAAGGAGGAACTGGATACCCTATTGAATGGTGATGTTCTTGTCCAACTGATACATGGGGTGAGTGAAGCTGTTCAAGGTGACGATTCCCAAACCTTTGGACTATTACGTGAAGAGAGTGATCATAACCAGCAACGTAATATCTAACGAAATCTTTGGAGTGAATAGGGAGGAGTCCCGGGGTGACAGCTTCCTATTTACAGGGATCAAACGGTGGGAGCTGACCACACTGGTGAAGGATGAGGAATAGGAAGGGGTTCGAATAACGACATGAGCTTTTGGATGTATTCCGGAAAGAGGAATTCTAAGGCTACCCGGGAATGGCTGTCCATGACCTCATGGCAGGATAATTTGTCTTCCTCATTGATACCCTCGTACTTCTTGAACCTGTCTTCAATCGTCTTTTTGAACAGTTGGCGGATTGACCTAATTTGGAACGTTGGTCCGGTAATGGCCTCAGTGTTCTTTCTCTTCCTCTTTGACTTCAATAATAGTGTTGCTAATTCTGTCAAAATGAATGGACTGGTCCTGATTCATGAATTTGGCATTCACCGCATCCCTCCCTAATTGTTCGCTGGTGCTTCCTGCCACATCATCCTTCACCACACCTAGAACACTAATACCGGGCACAATATTTGAGTACCTGAACTTGGAGCCAGTTCCCAGAACTTTGATTGTAGGTATTGGGATTGTAGTATATGGATAATGACCCTTTCTCATTTTCCCCCATAACATGCATTCATTAGTAACAAAACAACGAAAGACCTACGTACAATATCATTGATAGATCTAAGTGGACGAAGGTTGAAGCTTTTTATTTTAACGCTGATGATTCCAATTTCTTGAGAGTACTCGTAGATTACGGTAAGATTGCTAAGAATTGCAAAAGTAATCCTCCTTTGCCTTTTCTCAGAAAAGTTATGTAAGCTGTATAGATACCATCGATAATGACTTTTGACATTGACGACGATGAGCATCATGTGAAACATTTCAGAAAATAAAGCACAGCAAAGATGTAAACGTAAGTATACCTAATTAAAAAAGGATGATTTGTAATTTGTGTTAAAATATGATTAACATATACAGCATAATAAAAATACATAATTATCACTGCTAACCGCATATTAATTTGTAAATCCAATTAGACAAGGGGAATCATCACTCCCATAAGTGATTATTTCATAACTGAAGTCATAACTGAAATATCTGAAGGATACTTACGCCTTTTGTGAATCGGGTTGTACAAGTTGTATAGTACCCAAAAACGACAGCAATCGATTCAAATGTCAATTGTTACATAAATTGTCAATTTACTCGGTATGCTTATCTATCTGTGCTTATCTGAATACTGAATGTAATATACTGTCGATGGATTAAAACATGATTTTGCTATTGCAAACACTAAGTTATTTAACAATTAACAATTAATCATACAATACTTTGACAAAGATGGATTACCTTTGCAAAATTGTTGTATTAATTTTAACCCAGTTCAACATGAGATTAGTTGCAACTTGAGCATCAGCCATATGCCATTTTTGTCGCGATAATATCACATCATTTAGTTTAGTTTACCAGCTCAATATTTGAGCAAACTATTATTTTATTTTTAGCCTATTTGAACCGTCTCATTCAAATTCAAAAATATGGATTTCATTAAAGTAACTTCGACGCTGATCCTGATCCTGTCAATATCATTTCCAATCATCCAGGCAGCAGTGCGGGACTACTACCCTGCAGGCTCTTTCTCATCTAACGCTACCGCATATGGTTGGGCCACCAGGGTGGACTCGAGGTCGAAATTGGCCGCCGCGCTCAACAATCCAGCTGTACGGATGATTGAAGGAGACGTGGTGATGGGGGATGAGCTTGCGCAAACTATAACTGACTTGATACCAGTCATGTCTCATCCTCCAATATACGATAGCGATCTATCCCTCATTCGCCTTGTAGCGGAAGTGCAAACTTATAATAGACGAACAAGGCTTCCGCTAAGTCGCAGAAAAGGGGTTAGACTGGACTTCAAGGAGATGGAAGCTGCCAGGAAGGGGATTGAGGAGCTCCAAAACTACTTTAATAGGGTAGAACGGGATTGGCATTTTCCTGTATGGATTGGGGCAAACGTCTTAACCGGTCCAGGAGGCGCGTCATCCGATTTTATTCTTGATGGGAAGGAGCTTATTGAACTGCACAGGACAAATTTCTCAACTATTGGCACTCTATCCTTGGGCTGGACAACCCGGTATGTTCAAGGGGGCAGCTACTCCATGGAACATTTTGAAGATATGGGGAGGTTGCTCAGGGAAACTGGGTCAACCGTCAATATCAACTTTCCATTACGGGCCGAACTGGCATTCAACTCGGTTGAGAGTATTAAGAGGTTTTTGGATGGGATTGGGAATATGTCACCGTCGGTGACCCTCTGGGAAGGGGAGAACGACCCACGGGTGGGACTGGGGAATCTGAGAAGATTCCTCGATGAGATTGGGGAACATCGGGTGTTTGTTGACCTTCCAAAGAGCTTTCCCCCAAGGGGTGATGTTGGAACAACAACAACAACAACAACAACAACAACAACAACAACTGAAAGAGGAAGTGGAAGTTCATCATCAACTACTCCAAATGGAGGGGGTGCTGGGAGTAGTTCATCAACCGAAAACAATTCTGGGGGTGGTGGTGGCACTTGGGGGATCACAAATCCAATGATAATATTTTTGGCAGTTTACCTCACCGTTTCTCTTTTTTAGGATGAACTTAGAGTAGCATAAATGTACCTGTGCAGATGGTTGTTTTTTTTAAATTTTATGTGTATCTTTAAGAAACGAAATAATAAGGTTGTCAGCTAACGATTCAATTCCATCAAAAAATCAATAAAGATAATCTGTCATAGATAAGATGAGACATTCCGATTCAGAGAAACTATATCTTTTTATCATAAAAATGTGTTCTGTCGCTTCCACCTGGTCATTAGCACTTATTTTTTCCAATCATGCAAATAATTAATCACCAGTAGCTCATATTTCATTCAGCTTTCCTCTCGTTATTCTCATTGTCATGTAAGCATTATAATTATATATTATCATTATCTCCATTCTTATCTTTGCCAGTGTCAGAGTCAATACTGGGAACAGGGATTAGTCATTCCATCTCATTGATTTGGGCATCACTCGGTTAGATTATGGGGACAGTTTAATTCAATGAAGTACTGATATCGTTATGCAATGGTAAACTGATAAAGACTGACGCAAGTTCATGGAGACTGTAGCCTTTCGAACATGACAATGACATTCTTGGCAATTTGATTTAATGCATTATGAAATATATACCAAAGCAATTATAAATAGAAAATATCAAGGATTATATCGGTATTTAGCAGGAATCAGGGTCCCAGGGTATTCTAGGTAGGGTATCTAATCCCTCTCCAAATCTGAACACCTTTTCGGCAATGTTCACTGTATCATCCCCAGGGATAATGGCGTAATGCATACTTTCCTCCT
>JAQIXQ010001459.1:0-14538 GCA_034700485.1 Pseudosinella alba | reverse complement strand
TTAAATATTTACAGCTGACTATTTATAGCAATGACGATCAGGTGAAAAGAATGCAAAAGTATTTACTGGGTACGAGACCGGACGAGAACTGTGTTACATTACATATATATTCGCAAATATACGATGTATTTGTCCAGTGACTGGAACTGGCCTGGTCTTATGCCTCATGCAGGGTTTTACATTGTAGGGTTAATTCATAGCCTAGAGTGCAGAATGTGGTGTTCTTCGTATAGTGCAGTCTGAAAGACAACCTCTCAGTTTTAGTTACGCTTGTATCATACAATGTGCGTATTTCTCTCTACCATCTATTATTTAATTCCATTGTTTAAACAAAGTAAGTAGTGTATGGTATGGTGGCTTCAGGATCTATAAGTTTTGTGTTCCAATCCAATCAATTGTTTTAGTTCGACTGAATCATCACCTATCTCTGATGGTTATGGCAGGGGGGGTTGGTTTGTGCTGGCTGGCTTAATGGTAAAATAATTTCAGTCCAAGACGTAATATGTAAATAGATACATGCAGTGGCGTCGCCAGGCATGGGCTATCTGGGCTGTAGCCCAACCTAAATTTTGATCCGTAAATGGGGATTAACATTAGTAATACATTTAAATGGGTAATGTATTTTAAATACACCAGCCCAACCTGAAAAAAATCCTGGAGACGCCACTGGATACATGGTTAGATATTTAGCTTTTAAACAAGAACTATGTAAGTTACATAATTGTACGCGTCATATGTCATCATAATTATTGTAGACTGCCTCAAAAATATTCTTTAGCTGATTGTATCATGATTTCATCGCATCCCACACAATGATGACTATCTAGTTCAGGGAGTACACACCTCGACCTCAGATAGGTGACGAGTTAATGGAAATGCGTGGTTTTGGCTAAAGCACCATCCATGTACTGAGGTCTTTCGTAGGCATTAATGGATCATCTACACAACTAGTTAAATGCATATAAATTATTATACTATTATACTATGACTGATTTTTATTTACTTTTGCTGTACACTTAAGATTTGTAATGTTCACAGAGAATATGATTTTCCATTTTTCAAGAAAAAAAACAGTTACGATATTTGTATTTTAACGTTAATGTTAGCGTGCTGAATGGTCCTCATGAAGACACACATTGCATTGCACTCGAGGCCTGGATTTGTTCCATAAAATGCATGAAATGATCTACGACTTTGACTTACAATTAGCCAATGATGAAAATTGATGAAACATTCCCGGTAGAGGTCTAACTACTTTCTATGAACATTTGTAGTTTTAAACTCGTATACTTTGTATCAGGCTATATGGAACAAACTGAAAAGTAATTTTTATCTCATCTCTCTCATTTTAAGATATATTTTTTCCAAGTTGTGTTCTGCTCATTATGACAAATATGTCCTGTTGCATTTTTTTTTCTGTTGAAGAATGTATTATGTTTTTATTATTATCTATCTGCCATTTACCGTAGATTACAAACTAAACACCGAAGCGTTTTATTATAAATCAGTAGGGAACCATATATATTCTGTATTCTCATACAATAATGTATTGTTTTTATTGTTGTTGAACTTTTCTCTAGCTATTCAGTATTTGTTATTATTAATGATTAAGCAGGCTACCTATATACTCTATCTAGCTGAAAAAGTGTAGAAATAGCTCTATTTTATATAGTGTAACAAAAACTAGCATTAAGTTGTAAATATATTGACAATTTGTACCGAATTCTGTACATACAATTAATTATTAGTACACTATCTTTACATCTTAAGCTACTGCAATACGTCTTAGAGAACAGAACAATAGTAATTATAAAGTCTTACTAAAATATTTAAAAGGAACAATTGAAGCGAGAGTTTGTTATTCTTGATTACTGTATCACCACATCACATTCTGCACTCAAACACGGGCATTGGTAGAATCGGGTTTTTAGCAAATATAACTTACTGGGTTGAGATTAGATAGATAAGAGGCAGCAAGCAAAACAAATATATTACGATTACCTCAATACTGAAGCTTTGCTGTTCAATTTTTATAGGAGACTCCTCCAAGAAAGGAAACCGTAAATCCCCGAATAAGGTATGAACAAATTCATATGAATTCCTGTTAGGCTTCTGATGTACGTGACGAGTTGTATGTGCTGACATGACAGGGTCCTCCCTATTTTCGATTTTAGGTTGTGTCATCAGTAACTGAACCAACAAACATAGCTCCTCCAGCTGCACCTGTTGGTATGCCATTGAACAATGGATCAGTTGGACAAAGTTTGCCCCACTCAATGTCCCGACCTACCTTCCCTAGTGTGAATAGCAATCCAGCCCCTCCGCCAGTATCTAACGCTGACAACAACTCATTTTCTGGCCCTGAAGGTAACATACCTTTCTATTTACACAAAAAGTAGTTGAAGAATCTGATTGATTTTTTTTTGTAAAAGAACTAACAGCATTTATCTCGGCTAACTGTGCTAGAAGATTTTTTGTGCAAATGCATGGAGTTTGTATTATTATGATTTTTGATTTTGACGAACTATATTATTATATTATCCTCTTCCCCATTCCCCAACGGTAGGTGGGATGTTAGGCAGTGCCGCATTAAACTCATTTGGATATAATAATCCTGTAGTGAACACCTCTGTCCCTAACATGATCCCTTTGGCCCAACATAATTCTGGAAGAGTTATGCAAAATGCTAACCCAGCTCTAAATGTCTCGCTAGCCAGTAATGTGAATTCGAATCAGGAGCCACTGTTTGATGAGCCATCATATAACCAGAATATGAACATGATGAACGGTAAGGAATCGAATAGACAGCTCAGTCAGCTCTTGAGACAAAAAAATGTCCTCCATATTCTACGTTTAAATGAATACATATGAATGCTGCATGAATTGCTGATGCCTATAACGGCTTATCCGCAATCGATCCGTTAATCAAAGAGTCAAAGTAACAATTTCTAATCAGCTTCCTCTTCTCTCTTGATATGCTTAGATTCTAAGCTTAACTATTCCTATACTTACTTGGGTAGGGTAATACCAATTGCCAGTGTAAATACAAAATATGACCAGGAGCAGAAAAATGCATGAAATGTTCATAATATAAATATAGCGCATAATAAATTATGTAATATGTAGAAATAGCGATTATATCTATACAGTGCATGCCATAATGCTGGTATTTTCTAGACAAAATCATTCCTCTTGCTATGCATAATATATTTCGGTATTAAAAATGGGAATAACTTTCGTGTACTATTTCAGCGTTTCCAAAATCCAATTCAAACCTGGATCAATATGACGCACTGAACTCGGACAGTCTCAAGGATATGGTAAGTTTTACTAAATGGAACAAAATTAAAGACCAGACAAGGAAGAAGCCATTACATAGTATGAAACTAACTTGAATTTTCTCAACTATTTAGTCACGAGGCCAAATGCCTCAACCCGTCAAATCGGCTTGGACGTCTTTGGCCCAACAGAATTCCGCTGCTGCTGCGGCGGCGGCGGCAGCAGCAGCAGCTGCTATGGCTAGCAATGTTGTTGTGGCAGGAGGGGGTGGCGGCGGAGGCGGAGGAGGAGGAGGTGGTGGTGGGGGAATACCGGCAAATATGCAACCTGGGAATCGTGCAGCTTTAGACTCTTTCCAGCAATTTAAACGGCAAGCAAAGGAGAAAATGGATCGACAGAAGATGCAGGAAAAGCAGAAGGCCGAGAGGGAGAAAATGATGCGATATGATCAACCAGATAAGCGTCCTGAGGAGGAAGTGATGGACAGACCAAGACGTCCGGCTAAGCCGGAGCCCCCTGCTCCAGCTTTGTTGCCGAAGTATGTGCAAACCTATTTTCGTAATGAGTTTATATGCTTTATAATAGCATTAACTGCAACTGTCCAATGTTCTACTTGATTTTTGCAGGGTCGAGTCCATTAAAATGAGTCCATCTACTGGAAGCCCAGCAGACCTGGATAAGTCTGAACGTGAGAAACAGCGATTGAAGGAACAGGAGCGGCGGCGACGGGAAGCGGTAAGTTGACAAACCGTTCAAAATCTAGTACTTTGTTCAGATTGCACATTGAAGAAAGCAAAGTATTTGGGAGAAAGTATCTAATTGGTACTGTGTTTCATAAATTATTACAGAGGGCTGGCCAGATCGACATGAACTTGCAGTCGGAACTATTAGCTGCATTTGAAGAGAACGTATTATAAGATTTTTTTAAAGTTTCGTCTTCTGTAATTATTTTTCTTTAAACTGAATTTTTGAACCTTAAGAAACGTAATTGTTATATGAATCATAATATGCGTAACATATTTGTTTATATTCAACATTCTTTAAAACTGGTGTACATGTACTTTATATTAGCGTTAGTATGTAAGTATATAATTGTATATTATATATTTAAAGAAAAATGATGTTAAAAAAGAGATAGTAAATGTAGTTGTAGTAGATTCTTCATCGTCTAAAGCTCTGTATGTCAATTGTTTGCAGTGTAGGTCCACTTGATAAAAAGATACTTTTATACATGGGAAACTTAAATGCTATCAAGAACTACCGTATATAAATCGTGTTAAGAAAGTTAGATATTACCGTGATCAGCTCGGTGTGTTTGATGTGGTTAAAAAAGCTGTATAGGAATGTATTCACACGTTTAGGATAAAAACATATTCACTATGAAGAAAAAAACAATGAAATGAAATAAAAGAGAAAGTCCATTGCTATATCAGTTATCTATATATATATATTTGTGCTGTTTTCAATGTAGTTTTTCACAATTTACGGGTAGGTATTAGCCCTACTTTAAAAACTTTTAACAAGTCGGATGATAAGTCTAAACATTTTTTGGAACGCTGAATGTTGTCTTTGAACATATACTGAGAGAATAATACATGTCCTCTGTAATGTATAATGTATATATTGATGTATGACTGATTCTGCTCTGCTTATCATCGTTCGTTCCTTAGTAGTAGGCATAGATAGAAAGTAGGGAAGAAAGTAGGAGTTAAGTTTTACAAAAAAAATGATTGTTTGCTAAATAATCAGTTGAACTGTAGAGAACTATTAATTTACAATTTAGTACACGATTGTTGTAAGCTCTTTTCTACACAATGATAGATGATGTCTACAAGTGACTGAAGATCTAGATACAGCATAGCGAGCGAAAGAATGTTTTTTGAGAAAGTTGAACTTTCACTGTCACATTTGTTTTATATTGTATCGAATTTTTGAATATGCTACCTATATAGCCCAGCTTTATTTACATCTTTATCTTAACCATCCATCTCTATCAATTCATTTTGATGTTTAAATAACTGTACCCTATCATATGTATAGGCTAAGAGAGAAAAGAAGTTATTTCCAAAATGAACGGTTTTTTGACGACCGCACCATATATGCCATATGCTACAAGTAAATCATATAACGAATGAGACCAAAATGTCTTGGAAGGCAAAGGAAAGTTTTTGCCGGTTGTTGGTAATGCTGAAAGCTCGATCCAGCCATTACCACCAACCGTGCCGTAAACTCTCCCATTCATGCATTCAAAAAAAAAAACGGGAATAACTTTTTTTGTGGAGGAGTTGGATGTATTTATGAATTACGATATACATACTATAACTATATCTATACACTACAACATAATATATTATGGATGTATGATGGTAGCATTTTCTCAATATTATCTAAGATTGATTAAGGAATTGAAAAATAAATGAAGAAAACATGAGAAACAAACTGATTGAACATTTTGTGAAACGTACCATAATGATAATGATGAATTCTAACGAAATTATATAACGTTGTATGAATAATAAAAATAATGATACTATATAGAAAAAAGTGCGGAACGACAAGACTCAGTTGTATTATTTTTTCAAGTGTTTCTAAGCTGTTTTAATGTCAGTTGCTTTGCCTGGTTCACATTGTTCTTTTATACAGTATAAATGCATTGATTTACATTCATATATTCATCCGTAAAATTTTCTCTCAGTAGAGCTGTGTGAAGATTTTAATAGGATTTACACAACAAGCAACCGGAAGCCTGGTATAATATATACGAGAAAATTCCACAAATCACAAGCCTAATTCATTGCACACACAATACACAATTAGCTTTAAAAAATGATGAAAAGTTACAACAATTAAAATCCATACTTATATGTAAAATGTATTATTAATTAAAACAACAATTTGCAACTTGTATTACAATTATGTATTAACAATATTTTATCCAATCCATGGGTATATTTATCTGTTCCATTAAAAAATACATACGTATGCCAACAGAATAGCTTTTCCTAAAAGTTAAAATAGTAGAAGATCTTTTTTTTACGAGAGAGAGTTTATCATTATCCAAAGAGTTCATAACGATAAAAGTATAAAATGTACAAAAGCTTAGCAAAAGCTACACACTGTATTTGTTTCTCCTCTTGGCTAATGCTAGTTGCTCCTATATTTCCTGCATGCACATACAAATATTATGAGAATTATAATATCGGAGTTAAAAAGTTTTTTTTTGAGAATTTTGTTTTGTATCGTTGGTCCAATTTGAAGCAGCATGTTTGTTTTGTAATTAGAACATAGCTGTGCATTTTAGACCTCTTCTATAGTTATTAAAACAGAATCATGAGTAATGCCATTATTTCTAAAAAAAAACAGTCAAGTTACTTTAAAACATGAAACAACGTGGTAAAAATATAATAATAATTAATAACATAACAAATATAATAAAATATCCGAAAATAGAAACGGTTTCCTATAAATATACATTTTGAAATCTAAAATACAACTCTGTGTGACTGCCTTACTCTAGCGGCAAAAAGTCCTAAGCAATCCGTAGGAACGGTACATAGTCTGCATTTAAAATAATAATTAGTATTAAAATACCAGTTATACTTGCCTAGTTAAATTACATGAGCAAAAACATCAGAGTATAGCATAATATTATGTAAATCGTAGAGTAATATATCGTCTGTGCACTTGGACATGCTGATTTCATTTTTTTCAAACATTACTTTATACAAATAGATTCTGGGATCTAAAAATACGGCGCTCAAAAAAATTAACAGTGCGGAATATCGCACAGCGGCATAGACAACAACACAGATAACTAGTGAAGTGGCAAACAGATGACACTGGCTAAAATACCGTAGTAATAATAATTTTAATTAACATTAGATTTTTTTTGTGACCAAATATGGATGGGGTTTACTTGCTCTCCTCTTCTTTTGTTTCTTCTTTCTTGTCACCCTCTTTGATTTCCTCCTTTTCCTTCTCTGGCTCCTTCTCCTTAGTAGCTTCCTTCTCTTTTGATTCTTTCTCTTCTTCCTTCTTCTCAGGCTCTGGTTCCGGCTCAGGAAGGTGTGTGTTCATTTTCAGAGTAGACGTGATTTTCTCCCAGTCGGGATAGCAGCGCTCACGGAGCCTCTCCAAAAGGCCCATCAGATTGGGACAGTTCTCCTTCATCCAATCCCGCAAGTCATACTCCACGACCTCCACGTTGGCAATTTGACTCAAGTGTGCAAATGCAACAATGTCCAGCTGTGGAACATAAATCAACAAACGAGTTAAACATGAACTTCTGCAACTTCATTGCATGTTATGTTATAATCACGCATCAACTGTAAGGAGTACTTACGTTGCTTGGCTCATCTCCAAAGAAGAACTTCTTGTCGCCCAACGTCTCTTCCAACACCCTCAAGTCCTGCTTTCCGAACTCTAACACTTCATCTGCGGAATGAACACCCAACCTACGAATCAAATAGAACAATCAGCATTAATTTGTGACAGGACAGTTCTAAATACTCTTACGAAATATTATTTTAAAAAAAAGATATATCATTGTTTAATTTTTTTTATGGCTTACCCATGGGCCTTAACCTTCTTTGCGCCTTTCCTAGAGTAGGTCAGCTTAAACACTACGTTCAAGACCGCATTAGGGATTCGTGATCCAAGAGCATGCTGAAGGCTCAATTTGCATCCCTAGTAATAATACAATACAAAATATAAAACGTGCTGCTAATCCACTGGCGTATATTTTTAGGCATGTATAGCTCATACAGAAGCATAGCACCACAAAAATACCATTGTTATACCTTAATCATGGAATCTGGGTACTTAGATCGCCAGTAGACATAGACCCAGCAGAGATGGTTCTCAATCATTGATATGAGGGCATGAGACACATTCTTTTCCTCCTTTGTTAGCCGGGCATCCGGATCAACCTCAAAGTATTGGCTCAGCTTGTTGATGATCACGGAGGAGTCACCAATCTCTTCCCCGTTAAGTTCCACAAACGGAAGTTGACCTTTGGTCGACCTGAACTTCAGCTTGTGATCAACATTCTAGTTTATCAGAAAAAGAAAAAAAAATATTGTTTACATGTCACAGTCATCTCTTACAAATATTTCATCGTTCACATTTTTCTTCCTTTATTTTACTTCATATTCCATTCCACCAGATATGCATGCATTCGTATTTCTTCGTATTCAGCTCCTCTAGCATTACATCATTTTTCTAATTTAACAAGCATTATTGTGCTATTTACGCCTTCAGTTATTTTTAACAAGCAATCTTCACGGATGATTCCATTCTCGCCGTAATTTCCAAAGACATTTATTATTCTTATCTCAACTTCGAGTCACTTTTTGTGCTTGTACATGTCAACAAAAAATTCATCATCTCGAAGAAATCCCTAATCCCTACCAACTAACTTCATTTTTGATGCAAGATGCATGCAACCCTTCTATCACATCCTAGCCTAGCCTGGTCGATATGAAATATAATGTTAACTACCTAACTTTGAATTGGTTCAATTGCATTATTTTTAAAAGTTAACGACCAAAGACGCCATCCCATTCAATTTAGTCTCTCTTTACATAAGTTGTTAAAATAAACATTATTGACTGCAAGTGTAAACATTAAACATGCGTCAGACATGGCAGATAATGATAACTAGGTACTTTTAGCTGCGTTCCTTCTACTTATTTCAGTAGCTTAATGCTTAAGTGAAGCGTATAGTACATGGTTGATGTGAAGTCATTACACGAATTGATAATCTGGCCTTCCATTCCACCACCATTCCAAAGCAGATATGGCTGAGGCCGTGCATTCCACAATTTCCACGCATTTACACATATCTCATCTCTCTCCTTCCTCCTTTCTTCGCAGCCATCATAAAAACTAACTAAACCATATTGTGAGTGTAGAATAAATAGCGGAAAGGCAAGCGCAAACGCTAAATGGGCCCATCATGTCAAATCTCTTTTGGAGGAATAATATGAGTGTGGATGAATGTCATTTGAAACTCATCTTTCTGGAGAGCAACAGATTAGCTAATTGCATTGTGGGAATATTATCAAAATTGAACAAGAATTTAAATTAGAAGATGAAAATGATTTTTTTGTCAGCTCATTTATTAACGCCTTGACTTGCACAATTATAATCATGGAAAGAAATGGAGATGAAAATGAATGTCTTTTGAAGACTTGAAGTTGGCATTGGTCTGGCCCGCAGACATAAACAAACTTACTTTGGGTTGTGCAATAGAAATGAAATATTCTTCATGTAATTCTATATCCGCATTCCACATGCATGATGAAATGAAATGCGATAGCAGTAGCAGAAATGAAAAGTTCCAAAATTCATTAGCTTCTAATTAAGCCTGGCTTGAGCTATAATTGTAGCGTGCAATGCAATGTAGTTATGTCATGGTCATCTGAATACGGAGAAGAGCCCAAATTAGGCCAGAGATATAGCCCATGTCACATCAATATTAAGCTTATCGCAAGCACAGCACGCATATCGCTACGCTATGTGCCGGTATTTACAAGAAAATCAGTTTCTAATTCCAATTCTTTGGAATTTTTTTTCACAGTAACAAGAACCATCAAATAAGGACAGTAGCACGGAGGAATTTTTAATGTTTGGTCATGACATAGCAAAAAAAAATAGCCACTGCAAAATAAAATGCTCCACTTTCCCTTCCTTGTCCTTCCTCCCTCCTAACGACATGCCATGCAAAACCGTTACTTACTGGTACGGGATAGCACAAAAAAAAACCAAACGGGCTAGCTTTAGCTTTGCATTGCCCCAATTTTAGCCATCAATTATATTAGGCATATTTGGTTCACTCACTCGGTCTCTGGTCTGGCCTGGCAATATGGCTTGGCCCTGGCATAGATAGGCCAGTGACGGAGTTTGACATGCCCATTGCCCACTAAAATACTGCCCGTAAGAATATATGACTATGAGTCATGACATGATGACTGACCAAAAGTGGCAACATAGGCAATTCGTGAAATATTTATTTCTGGTGGCGATTTTCTTGATGGCTTGAGTGGATCATCTTATGTTTGCAAATTAAGACTAGATTCCATCTACAAGTGAATTAATCAATCTAAATCTAGTGAAGGATTACATGAATCTGATTAGGTGAGGTATGACTATTATGACATATGGACATGTTTCCACTTGGAAGTTAGTGCAGTAGTGTCCACTTAATAAAATATCCATATTTGTTTACAAACATGAAAAATGAAAGTCATCATCAAAATCTACACACATGAAAATAAGCACTTACATACAACTTGCATTATTCCAGAATTAGAATTTCCTTGTAAACTAATATTAACATGGATAACGGCATAACTGTCTCAAACGCAATTGTTTATGTGTGCAATACTGTAATGTAAATACTTGCCCTGTTGGCTGCAGCATGCAAGTTGTTGGCTTAATTCCTGTCATACCGTACCAAGCACGCAATTATGTGAATATTGTGAATGCCAAGAGAATGTAACGTTTAGTGAGTAAAGTAAAAGCTCAATTGCTGGAATTCCCTGAATTAACTGATACGAATCATGAATGCAAGGAAAAGCCAGTGCCAGAGCCGAACGAAACGCTTGGCCAAAGAAATCAATACGACGCAGAGATGGGCAGCAGCACGAACCACAGCCATCAAGACTATCCTTATGAAATACTCGACATAGAATGAGACACATTCAACATTCAATGAGTTGTGACCTGACCTGAACCTTCATTTTGTATGATTTTTTTAGTGACCCTTGAGCAGCCATAAATTAAATAAATTACGATTTTCTTACTCGTCTGCAACTAAAAGGTTGATAACTTGCTATAAATTAACTTTAAAGCAGTTAACAACTTTTAGCCGGTAATCAGCGTAATAGGTAATAGCAATTAAATCTGTACTAATTACATAGAAATATTGATTTTCAGAACATAATGGCAACACCCTCATAATTCTATTTCTTGGAACAGAATGCAATTGGGATTGACCAACGCTGGTGCACTAACCATACAATAATGCACCTAGACCTAATCAACCTTAACACGCCTTATTCATATGCCATACTGTTGCAACTTGCAAGCGAAGCGAAAGGGAGAAAAAAAAGATTAAGATTGAGGCGTGGTGAGCGACCGACCCATGTGAAATTACGTGCACGCCAACATGCATTCTCATTCTCAAATTGGAAATAGCTTTCGATTTTGGTGTTCGAAAAATGGGTTCTGGGACAAGGTTCAGAAATGTCAGGTTGTTGATATTGACATGATGATGAAAATGATACGTTAATAATTCCATGAATTTTAGCTATGCAATTGTAGATGAAATGAGGCTACTCGTTAGAAAAGTCCTTATTTTCTTAAATGCACCATCTCCACTTGATTGGTGGGACAGAAGCGGCCCTCCAAAAGCCTTCAAAATACATGCATTACTTGGGAGGGGACTTGAAGCACCGAAGAACGATCGATGCATTTCATTCACGAGATAATGAACATAAATTAAATTACATAGTTAACGTCTCAATTAAATGACACATACCTCATACTGGAGATTATTGAGTCGCAGCCAAGTCTCCACTTTAAGACAATAGGGGCTCAAGGATGGCAACACAGGGGTCCGGCAGAACTGGTACAAGTACACCGTGTCCTTCTGGAAGTCCTGCTTGTGAACCCTGGGTGGGGGAGGGGCAGCCTCCTTCTTCTCCGCAGCCGGCTCCTCCTTCTTCTCATCCCCCGTCTTGGAGTCATCAGCGTCCTTGGCTGGCGTCTCCTTCACCGGACTGTCATCGATCTTCTTGGCAGTCTCCTCCGTCTTAATGGTCTCCTCCGCCGCCTTGCTTTCCACTTCGGTCGACATCTTGACACTTGATCCTAGAAAACCACTTGAGTTAACCTGGAAGGAGAAAAATAACAAAAAAAAACTTGTTAATAATTAGGCCATTCAAAATAAAAATGCATCACAGTAAAAAAAATATTTAAGCTCATTCAAAATCAAAATGCTTTCAAATTGACGAATTGACTGAGTCACTTCACAACTTGTTTAATGCCATCAAACCGACAACCTTCTCGAACACTCCCAAAAACAACTTCTCGAACTCTCTCTCAACTCACCAGCAAAAAAAACACCTCCAATTTCGAACAACAACCAACAAAGTGAACGTATGACTCCAAATCCCAAAATTACTCTAGAATAATTAGATAATTACCAAATCAAGCCAATCTACCACAATCTATTCCTCTCTCCTTCCTCAAAATAGTCAAACTTGCCTAATTAACTAATTATCTCCCTTTCCCGAAAAAAAAATTCCCTCCACACCTCTCTCACACACGCCTTTTTGGAACTCAGCCGAAATGACAAAACTTTTGACAGACAATCAACTCCTCCAAAAAAAAAAGCTTCTCCATTCACTCCACTCTACACACTCTTCAACTCCTCCACCACCTTCTATATACCAGATACATACACACACCCTAAAAATTATCCATCCGCCGACGACGATATGCTCTCAAACTGACTTGAATCTGACTGATGCTTACCGAATCCCAAGAAAGACTATTTTTTTTTAAATTCTCTATTTTTTCTGCTAATTTTTAATAAATTTCCTTACGTGTTCTCGGGTGTTGTGCCTCTGTTCTCTTCTCTCCTGTGAACTGACGTTTCTCGTAACTAATGTAGCACTAGTTTAAGTTGTAAGTAGAGAGAGAAGAAAAAAAGTGAGAGAGAATCCGTCTATAATAGTAATTACTGGCCGCTTTCTTCCTATCTATCCCTCTTCCTTCACTAAAATAATTTTTTGGCTGCTGTTGCTGTGCTCCTATGCTCCGGCTATAGCTTCCGATATGGATATGAATATGATTTGGCTATACCCCTGCTGCCCTGTCTATGCCTATGTCTTAAAATGTAATGCCTAAGCAAGCTTCAAGCTTTTTTTTTGGTAGAGTCCGAGAGACCGAAAGCCGAGTTGTTACTTTAATAGGAAAAGGGTGGCAAAAAAAAGTTATATGGGTATAGAGAGAGAGTATAAAAATTGGAGGAAACATGGAGGATATTTGGAGGGTATACTTACGTTCGTATGATAGCCGCTACTCTGAGAGTTGAGTTGTGTCGCTACCGCTTCTTCAACTTGAGTTTGAGTTCTAGCACCGCCGCCTATATGTTCCCCCTCTGTGATACCCTTCTTATTTCCCTCTTATTAAATGTAAACGCTTTTTATACGTTCCTTTTGCCTCCTTTCCCGAACACAAGCTTAAATGTGCTATGCAATGCTTAAAATGCTTATGCTTAGATAAGGCTTACTCTCTTCTGTTGGCCTGGCCGCTTTCCTCCGTCTAATAATTTTTTGGCTGCAGCTTTTTGGATGCTCGTTTGGTGGGTTTTGGTGGGTTCCTCTACTTTTAAGATGGAATATGGAATGAGAATGAAGAAGGGAGGAATTGAGTAGAGAAGGAGAAGAGGGTAGAAAAATATTTCGCTTGTGTATAAAGTAATATGGTCGAATATGGTATGGAATGGAATATGGATGGATATGATATGGACTATGGAGGAGCGGAGGTAGATTTAGTTCGGTTTGGGGTGTAATGGTTTTGGGTCTGGGTGGTTGGTTTGGCTAGTTTTAAACATTAAACACCATCACCATCCACCACCAGTTTCTGACGTGTTCCTTTTATAGGAGGAAAGCCAACATGAATATGATGTATGAAATGAATGTGAATTTGAATTGAGAGTGAATTCTTTCTGAATTTTTGTTCATATGCCCTGTCAACTTGCATAAACGACGAGTGGGAAGGAATCAAGCTCAGCAAAAAGTGTCACTTAATTCCATAATATTTTTTGCTCTTTTATATTGATCGCATTATTCTATTCGTATCGTATGTAATGTTAATGGTAGTAAAAATGTATCATGCTTGTGCTTGTAATAAACATATCTTTGTACATTTTGTACTTTTGGGTTTTAGATACTTTTAAGGTGGAGGTGGAACACTGAAAACTGAACATTGCATGGCTTTATGTATGTGCCTACTTGTTTGTTGTTTCCCATCATCAATATCCCCAATCAACCTACATAAAGATCCAGTGCCAGTCCAGTAGATTTCGTATGTACGAGTCTTTCTTATGTATATCATGTCGTGTCGTGTACAAAATGCATAGACTGGAATACTACTGGACTGGATCGTATTGTTCTTTCTGGTTGATCCCTTCTACATTTTATAATTGGAAGGGGTAGCATTCGTTTTCGTTTCTACACAGAAAAAAAA
>JAQIXQ010001458.1:0-14540 GCA_034700485.1 Pseudosinella alba | reverse complement strand
TTGTAGTTTCGTGAGGTGGGTTTGGTCTGGTGGTAGCGAGGAGAGGGACATCAGAACCAGCCAAGCCAGAGAGAGAGTCAGACGGGACTTTTTGTTAGATCGTTTACAGGCCTAGATATAGTTAAATTTAATTGTTCAATGTTCGTTTCGATAGTTGTATTTTTTTATAGTTTCCGAGTATTAAGCTGCGAGTTCTATTTCAATAAATGCTAAGAAATAGAAACATATTTTTACTTGTCGTTTGCCCAGTTTTACCGGTTTCTTTTAATCATGAAATCAGTTCATTTTTGCAGTCATAATTCATAGTCATAGAAGCCCAGATCAGTTCAAACAATTAGCAGTGCCCACGTTTTCGAATCTACAGTTTCATCCTCAGTTAAAGGTTTTCATTTTGTGTATGTCGTCTAGGGAGTTTACAGCCCCGCTCGGATATCGGCGACAATGTTGAACACTTCGGGCCGATACGCATAATATATTTTATGACATGACGTACTAACCAAACCATTTTAAATTATCTCAAAAATCTACATTCCATTTCTACAAGTAAATATAGCTAGGATATATAAAATAAGGTAGTTTAGTTATAGGTATTATACAAAAGTTAAAATATGTACGTAAATCACATTTTAGTGGTTACGTAACCTTACTTGTATATCTTCTGTACCTAGAGGTTTTTATTTACCATCAATTCAATGTCCTCGGGTTATTGCTGATATGTATTGCGAATATTAAAATTGAGCATATTTATTGCTGATCTATTTGTAAGTCATCGTGTATTATATATTTACTAATTTTATAAATCAAATAATCAATATCATTATCGTTATATAACTGTAATACTTCCTTAGCAGTTTATTAATGTGAATTATGTGCAAAATAAAATGAAAACTTGTCTCTAGGAATAATAATCGAGTAATATTGTTTTTAA
Source organism: Pseudosinella alba (assembly GCA_034700485.1). Classification (NCBI taxonomy): domain Eukaryota; kingdom Metazoa; phylum Arthropoda; class Collembola; order Entomobryomorpha; family Entomobryidae; genus Pseudosinella; species Pseudosinella alba. Next base: position 13,612 of record JAQIXQ010001458.1, on the reverse strand, counting down.
TATTCCTGTTATATATCTTTTCTTGCAATCAGCCAAAACACATTTCCTATATTGCAATACCAATCATTCACCATTGTTCATCGTTAGTCACGTAATTTTACAGCATTGTGATTTTGATTCATAAATTATGAATCATAATTGAGATTTGCATCATGTCATGTAATGGGAACTGGGCTTTGGACTTCCTTTGGCAACTGTGAAAATGTATACCTAAGTATCATTATATCCGGACTAGAATAGCATGAGCTAAATTCGCAATTTGGGTTTTCCCCGACATCCCGCAAGAGGGAATAATTGGTTACTCTAGTTAATTAAGGCGTTGCAACACCATAACAGAAACCTTGTTTGGCAAATAATTTAACCTGGTTATTTTACGTGGGTAAGGTTTGATATAATTTATTTACGATTGAGGATGCTCATTGGACCATCCCAAACTTGGCAAATAGTTCCTCAAGATGGATCACCCCATTTCCAGTAGAAGCTGAGCTGACGTGTGCAAATTGTTGGTGTTTAGAATTGGGTCAAGGCATTCAACTTGAAAGGACGACATTCAGCTCATACCTTCTCCTCTCCTTTCCCCATCGTCAGTCAGAGTTTTGATTTCAGGTCACTCCGTTAATTTAATTGTTCAGTTTTTGGGATTTGATGGATTTATATGTAGATACTTATCGGCATTGAGAAATATCAATGGCTAGCAAACAGTTGAAAAGACTTCATCCTTTCTTAAATTCTATCCCGAAATTGACATCTCTGATAATCCAGATCATTCATATGAATACTATAGCAAATGCCCAAGAACTTGTCCCGATTCCGGTGAACCTCTCCTCAAAGTTGATCACCCGGTTTAGTAACGGTGCTTTCAGTCACTTCTGGAAACATTTGCTGTGGGATCTCCGCTGGAGCAATGACTTTGTTGACTTGGGGGACTTCAATATGTTGCACAGGGGGAGCTGCATTTCCCTCATCACAAATTACATGGGAGTGGACATATACCCAATCATGATAATGATGATGATCTTCTCCCAGTGATAATTCGTCGTCCACTTCCCGTCCAATTGCAGGAATCAACCAAATTCCTCAGTCAATTCATAAAGTGGCTGTTTCCTGGGATCAGTGGTAGAAACTCAACCCAATTGATTATCCACTGCCAACTGTTTAGCGGATTGCACATAGACAGACTAAATAATGGACCCTGTGGGCAAATTGATATCATCTGATTTTCATCTCAAACCAAGCCATGGAATTGTCAGTTGCGAGTTGACCTGTTTCCTCCACTTATCACGGCGAAAACTTCACTCTTTCTTGGGAGATATTTCCCTGGAATATTCTCACACAGGGTCACGCTCCCGCATCATTGGCAATACCATTCCCGTATCAATGTCAGAGACTTTGAGCAGATTCTCCCAAGTCGGAGTCCAATCTTTCAGATTTTCGTTGTTCCGTCCCATCCCTGGGGAAATTTAATCAGGTACGTGGAGTACTCGCAGGCGATCCTCCGAAATTGGTTGAGGGACGTAGTGGCCCCAGATGATAATTCAGCTTTGTTTCCCAAAAATATCCAATTCCTGCTGGTCAGTCTCCTTGCATTTTCCTCGAATGATGAACTGCTTCGCCAGATCTCGATCCATCACTTAGAAATAAACCCGTTGTCAAGTTTAATTACATTTCCCAAGCTGGATGTGCAAGAACTGGACATCTTTGGGAAATCAAAACTTTGAGGATTATTTTGGGAAGATGTCAAGAGGCTCCCATGAAAATTACTTGGACGCTGAGGACGTTGTGGGAAAATGCTTGCGGGATCACTTCCAATACCCATCGGTGAGGCGCCACCGGGGTATGAGTACAAAGCTGTTCCTGCCTCTTAGAGTCCCGGACCCCCTAAACGAGAAGTAAAGTGCAAGTGTGCGTCCAGTTCGGTTTGGCCAATTTACTGATGGGACGTTTGACTTCCTTTCTGATTATGGCCGGGTCCGTTTTGTTGCCCGTGGGGGTGGATGTGCTTGTCATTTTCCAATGTAAGTACCGGACAAGAAAAGCATTATGCCAATGCATATGTACTTTCAGGATTACCATAACAAGTTGTTTGTAAACAAACATTATTATGGAGAGATCCATAACGTTTGATAGCATTGCTTCGTAATTAGCAGCAATAAACTATTGACTACTAACGCGGGAAGATCCCCGGTGTGTCTCTCCTCCCATATATAAAATAAATGTTCTCTAGACCTGATGCGCTATTATTTCGAATCTGAAGTCCGGTTTTTTTGTTAGCAGCAAATCCGAACAAAATCGAAAATTCCTATAAGCTTCACATGTGTTTTCAAAATGCGCATTTTTTTTAAATAAAAATATCAAAACTTACTAATTTTTATGCGTAGATTTTAAATCCATTTTCAAAATAATCTCTCATGAAGGTCCATTGCAGCATTTTCAATACTAGAAATTTCCTATTCATTTTTATCTCCGTGTGTACAGTTTGTTGTTAACGAAATTATAATTTCGCAAGGTAAACAAATGCGTGAATTGAATAAATACGATCTCGTAATGTTCACTAACAATATCAAGAAGTTCTGTGAAGTCTTACAGAATCATCCAATGTACGGATGATTTATGCAATTATCGTGTTAACAAAACATTTACTCGCCCCCGATGTTTCCAAACCAATTCGAATTTACCCTAGGTAAATTCCCAATCAATCTCGGCATCATTCACTCAATGATATTTAATATTTATCTTACATCTTTCGGAAGTCTGGGGACATACTCTATTTAACTAACCCAAATAATTTTAAATTCTCTTGAAGCCTCACCTCCCATATTTGTATTTGTAAGTAATTAATCAATAAACAAAAGAAAATAAGCTAGCTTAAGTTAAAATATAAAATGCATATCTTGTGTACCAACACGTTTTCTATCAAGATGTTTAGTCTGTCTACAAAAATAATTAGTTTTAATGGCCAGTTTATGAAACAATAATATTAATTTAATACCTGTAGATTTATGCTGAAGCATCAAGTCAGATAATTATATTCATTTATTTATGTATTTATTACTTCGACATTAAAAATGAAATAAATCCGCTATCTTGTTCAACTATCAAATGATTACTGCGCTTGTTGAATGAAATAAAAAATGTTCCTGTTTGATACATGTTTACTGCGACTTATGTTATTTAATTTTTCAGGAAGATAATACGCTTCCATATTACATCTACTTATACAGTTTTGAATTTATGTCTTAAGTATGTAGTCATATCAATATCATCATCAGCATTTTAAATGTCCTCAAACTGTAACGATACGTGCAAATTGGTGAAAAGCCGAAGCACACATTTCGATGTCATGTGGTTTGTTACATTTCAGGCATAATGCAATTTCTTCAACTCATCACAGCGTAGCATTCATTCAGAGCATCACATATCATCCTGGGCATGTAAATTACTTAGAAGCTAACCGTCATTACCTTCATAACCGTCATTAACTAACCGTCCCATTCCTGCTCTGAAACTATATTTGTATTTCGAATTTCATGGAGATCATCATCGGAATTACACATAAATGTAGGTGCAGTTTTTCATATAACAGTCTTAACAAATACGCACCTGTATGGAGAGGAAGGTTTCATTGTCTTGTATAATGTTAAAATTGTAACTTGGATTCATCCCATTCCAAGTAAAATGGCTTACTTCCCTCGATCCGTTTATCATTGATATATTATACTGAACAGAATACCCGCTCATTTCCATTTAATATAATCTCTGCATATAACGTAATCAGAAATCAGGCATCAGTATTGGGAAAAGTACAGAGAAACCGGTTAAGGCTGGATGCCTTCAACCTTTTCTAGATTTATTGCTATTTTAAGGTGGATGAGAACAAGAAAGGCTAACCCGAAACAATTTGGAATAAAAAAGGGTTTTGGATGAAAGTAGTTGTCCCTTTACCAGAAATACGTTCTAGGTAGATGGATAGGTACACTAAATTTTAAAGCTTAGGTTCTAGGAAATGTTGAATGCCGGGTTGGTATATATACAATTTTGAGAGAAGGGATTAACTTTTTACTGAAATGTGTACTTATGCCTGCGGAGAAACAAACTACCTAACCGAAGTCACCTAGACTACATGCTAAACGTGAAAGGGTGCGCATGTATTACCTAAGGAACATGGCGGGTTGAGGTTCTTTAGTATGTATTAGTGCATTCAAATTTTTAGTGGGCAAATGATACTTGGCTCCCAATTGGAAAAATATGTTAGCATTTTTTCAGTAGCGTCCCAGACTTTGGTGAGAGAGGACTAACCCTCCCAGTGACGAGCCATTAAGGAATTCTGAAGTTGTGCCATCATTAACCATTGACAGTGCTGCGGAATTTAGCGTTGGGGAAAGTATTTAAATTTGATAGTTCCCTAAATTATTTCGTGACAAGAAGTTAGCATTCCATAAAGCTTATTCGTTTCAATTACATCTAAATTAGGATCAGTGTGCTAGTTTGACTGAACCGATTATCTGTTGAGCACCATGAAAATCAGTAACTTGTAGCAAGGGCGAGTTTTTAACCAATGATCAGTGACACTTCATGATTCCTGATTTGTATGGCTGCAAAGGTGATAAGAATTCTGGTAAGAACAGTTTTTTTTAACTTAAAACCAATGTATTTTCTTTAATATAGCTACCATTTTAAATTACTCTCAACTCTTGAATTATTAACGTACGACGGATTTAGAAAATTTATCGTACTTCGGTTTGATATTTTTGCTTCTCTTATAATTTTTATAGTTGGCATAAGGGACCTGGACCATGACCAAAATTCGAATTGTGGATGAACCAGTTAGTTTAACTTTCCATCTAAAGCATCCCCCAATTTCAACTGTTGGCGGCCTATTATGGCATGGCACGATCAGAACAGAATATCGTGGTAAGAATTAAGTTACTATTTTTAACTATACTTATACGAAATTAAGCAGCACCGAATATTATTTCAACGCTTCATTAGCTTTGCGTATGTTTTTGATGGGTAACTTGTTATGTTAACCTTACCGATTAATTATTTCATCACAGCAATGAAGAACAGAAAGCCAAAAGGACCATGACCAGAATCCGAATTGCAGAGGAACCATAATACCCAACTAGCCAATGCTGAACATCCCATTGGACGCTGTCCCCACCTTCAACTGCTTGCTGACATCTTTTCTTACGGAGTGATTAAAATATTCCTGTAAGAATTTCATAACTGTATTTAACAGAATTTATATTAAATTACTGATCGCAATTTCATTGTCATTTCATATGTGTTCGGATATATCCATAATTATTGTTTTTTCTATGATTAATTACTTCAATTTAGAAATTGACGGGAGAAGGCAGCCTGAAAACATTCCAGGAGTGCTGAACAATTTCTTGCATGGAGTCGTCGCGGGACGACTGAGAGTAATTGGCGTTGTTTCGATGCCATGAAATATTCCAATCAACATTCTTCCTCCGTATTGAACTGGAGGGAAAACGAAACCAGCATCAGAAGCCACCAACAACAAGGGTTCAAGGTTCTTCAAAAGGTCAGATATCTATAGGGGAAATTTTTTATGGTCGTCATCCCAAGTGGCTGATACAGCTGCCTCTTGGAAGTTTAGTAGAACTTTAGCTAAATTATGAAAAATGTTAGGAACATAATATTTTATAAAGTAGGTACGGAATACGATATTCGTATCCATGTACATTTTTAAATTAAGTAAATTAAGTAAAAGTATGATGTAGGATGTAGGGAAAATATTGGGTCTTATCAACATCCACATGTTTGGATATAAGTAGATTATGAGATTTTTTAAAATGGTTTGGTAGTAGATTCTTAACCTCAATTCCTTGGCATTTGCTATCAGATACATCTCTATTTCTCTATCCCTCCGTTTGAAGTAGTATGCTTCTCCATTGATAAATGGAAATAAGTTTGCATTGGTATTTATCAATATTATATAGACTGTGCAACTCTGATGGTGGAGTTAGTCGAGTATAGAATACAGTCAATTTATCTCAGAAGCGCATTTTTATATTTCATGTTTCATTTAGAAAACTTCTTATATACGCACTTGCTTGCATTTACCTGACTCGGAGTCGTAAATTCATTTAGGTTAATGGCATAGTTGTTAAATTTTATTGAGACGAGACAATTGTACAAGCTTTTCCTTCCGCTCCTCCAGATTGTCTTTGACATTTTCAAAATACCTAGTCTAATATATTTAATTTGCAATAGCAACAATCTAGAATGACAAGGTTGCTCTGCAACAAAATTAACTTCAAAACGCAGTTGCGTTGTTGTCGGAAACAAATAGTAATCCAACCTGTAAAATTAGGCAGTGTAATTGTTTAGACGTATGCATAATTAAATCTCGCTGAGAACGCTGTAGGTTGCGGCCGGATCCTCCATATGCATTTACGTAGAAACCACCTCAATAGTAGCAACAAAGTAAAAAGTAAAGTAAATCATACATTCATATTTTGTTATGTACATGGTTATTTTTGTTATTCCACTGTAGACATTATTATTATATCAGGCCATGTTAGAAACTTACCGGCATTTTAACACCATGGAAGAAGCAACTGTAATGTACAGTTCCAAAGCCGTAAGAATGGGTGAGATTGCCATTGTAGACGAGTGAACTTCTCTTATAACGAAATAAACCGTTTGTAACGGAGTTTTTGACATAGCTGAAACTTAGAAAACGACATCATTTACATCAATCGCTTTGTTTACAGCTAATTCTAGTTCAAATTGATATTTCACCGCAATATATTTTGATTTGCTATGGAATGGAATTCAGGATTACTGGACTGAGTCACAGTTTGTGGCAGAAGGGTGACAAGAGGGCGAAATCAGCGACAAATTATATGTAAAAAAAATAGCACGTAAATGTATATTTGCAATTTTTAATTTCAATTTAATTTCCCTATTAGATCCAGATTTTCATCAATATGCAAAATCGGATTTGCATAAACATGCGTATGTATAGGGTTTGTAGTGAATATGTTACCATGTACGCTGCCTGTTGCGTCGAAAATTATTTTAACTGATGCACCATCGTGTACTCATCCACTGTTGACTGTTGTCAGTTCTGCAAGATGATGCATCAAGCTGTGTTTCACCAAAGTGATTATCCCCTTCAAATTGGGATATCGAAATACCAACTCCAAATATATTTAGCAAACAAGTCCGGTTGTTCCATTTCATCTTTAATGCTTGTAAAGAAAGGAAGTGAGGTTAAACTTAGTCCTGAACTCCAAGTCATATTCAAATGTATGAAATTGACGGAGACTAATGAAAAATGAGTATTTACTTGTCATAAATAATTAGCACATGGAAGAAAAATCATTGAATGACATATACGGGAGTAAAATAATTATATAATATTGCACAATTTAAAATTGTGAATGCATAAGTCGAAGGTACTTGGAGCGTATGCTTATGATAATAACTTACTCATACTCAATGGGAATAGAAAGCTCTGCACGGTCTAACGATGCCCAATGTCTTTTGCCCGGCCTTTTACCAACACAAAGGTACAAGATCCAAATAATTTTTTGAGGTGTTTCATGAGGATGACCTCCAATAATACCTTTTTGATTGTCTGTTGAACCTTTGTAGTATGCATGACCAATGTATATGTATATGAATGAAACAGAAACCTGCCCAATGTACATCTGAAGCATTTGCACAGGTACATAAAAACAATGGCATCTCTGTTTGATTTGGCAAAGTGATTTCTGCAGAATTAATAGCATGACAATTTATGTCATAATATTCAACCAAAGGCATTTTTTGTCCTGGGAAAACCTTTTCTCCGTATGCTCCGACGAACAATGGTAACGTTCTCGGAAGCACTTGATTAAAATAATATTATGCTTCCTAATCATATTATTGCATGTGATGGTGAAGGACATGAATTCAAAACATATTACGCCAGGTAAAGCACTGTTAATTTTAATTTTAGCATTTGTAACTGAGAAAAACTACCAGTTCGTTTCCAGCAGAGGATCCTGTGAGTAGCCTCTAGTGGTGTAGCACCAATATCCAATGAAGACAAATTATCGTTGGAGTTAAATATGTTTAATTTGCAAGAGATTTATCAAGTAAATCAAAACGTGAACTGACACATCCACGGGATATGAAATCTCGGATGTAAAAGTTACGATAAGTGTGGAACATGCTATTTGGAAAGCTTTCGGTGGATGGTAGACGTCACAATAGTTCCATGTTTCAGGGCACACCTCATTGAGGTGACCCCAGTTTGAAAAACAGCTCAATCACTTCTGCTGAGTTCGGTGAGGGGATGTAACCCTCGTTCGGTCTTGGATGTCACAGAAGTAGTTGCTTCAGAATTCATTGTCCCTGGTGCGATTGGAGTTTCAATCCAAAGGTGCCGGATCATTTCCTGGTCATGTGGGATTGAGATATTTCCGAAAGTCGTTGCCCTTTAACTGTAGATATGCAAGTTTGAAAATGCTGTCGTAAGCGGTAATAGTAGATTTATTCCACAGATGTGACTGAAATTATATGTTGGACTGACAATTAGTTATGCAAATATTTAACCAGGTCAGTTTTTTTCGAGTCCATTACGTTGTAACGGCAAATTTTCGGCTACAACCAGCTTTCTGACTGGCTCGTACATTAATAAGTTGCATGTGAGTTTCCCGTCACCAGCAAGTCAGGCCATGTTGCCGGAAATCATCAACATCGTCTCAATCTATTGCTGCAATCCAGAATGTCTCTGTTTTTTTTTTTTTTGGCTGGAGAGGACAAAGCCACTGTTCACCGCCGGAATGGAAGGAAATAGCGAAATTTATTTGTGCCAGTTTGGAACAACCCATTTGAAAATATTTTGATACGAACTCGACAATCGAAAATCGACAGATTCATATACTCGGTGAAATCCAAAATATTTATCTTCTGGCACTGTATACAAACGCGAACCAAAGAAAACGAGGGACGGGGATAACACCCGGGACAATTAAATATAACGGGAGCCTCCAATACAGCGTTAAGCCTAACTTAACTTAATTCAAAGTTGACAGGGTTTTACTATTTCATGCAATATATAAAAATAGAGAAGCTACCTTTCCGAAAATATAAATAAACACCATTGGGAGACTTTTGAAATGGGTATTTTTTTTAAATTTTCCCCGACAGGTTCCGGCCCTGTCGCATTCATAAAACTTTACTATATAGTAGCTTAGGCACTGGCTGACACGAATTAAACTTTAGTCCTTGGGTGAAACTCGTGCTGATAACGCTGTGTGGACTTCTTCTATATACTAAAATTGTCCATCATCTCCATTCAATTTGAAGCAAAAATTCAGTTGAGAGGGAAGACCATCATGATAAAAGATGAACGGAAACTGGAGGGTCTCTGTTAAAGATGAATTGGGTGGAATCCAATAACATCTCTCGTGAACATGTCCACATAGTACCCGAAGTCCCTAACGAGGTTTCATGTAGATTTATCCGTTGAGAATTGGATTCAATTGGGCGCAGGTGTAAAACATTTTTTCTTTGGCAATGGCAAGATAGACTACTGGTGCTTCCTTGCTTGTTAGTGGTTCCGGAGTAAAACTGACTAAAAAAGTAATGTCCCAGTTTGAATCGTGGCTTCAGTAGTTTCTTCTTAGTATCAAATCGAAGTCGCCATAGTCATCGACAATTACCCATTTTCCTGTTATCCTGACTGATTGTTCTGGATTTCATCCTTTGGAACTGAACAGGCATCAGTAGAGCTGGGATGCCTTATCCGTTTTCCTATGAATAATTCAACTGTGGCTATTTGACAATATTGTCCTCCTTGGTTTGTTCTAGACGAATTGAGAAAACGACCGATTTGTGTGTTTTAGTAGAACGAACGGATCTGTTTCAAGCCCGAGGGAGTAGATATCTCAATCCCATGAATATATACATTTTTATTTTCTTTGTTCATTCTGTATGATGTAGGCCCTTTCTTTCTTCTTCCTTACAATCATCGGTGTCAGTGTCGTTCCGACTTAAGGAACTTCAAGATTATTTTTTGTTCGGTCATCCTTTCTTTCACCTCCGTAGTTTCAGTTAGAACTGGAGATCCTTTTCCCGTTTCTTGGGTTTCTAGCTACTGAGAGCTCTCGCTTTCTAGCTGCTGAGGCAAGTAATTCAATCTAGGAGAAATTAATCTTTTATGTAAGCTTCCAGGCCGTTTTGCATTTATTTATGAGCCAGAATCGAACACTTTTTCCTGGTTGCACCGAAGTACAAAGGTAACGTCGTCGGAAAGTACTGACTAACTTGTTATATTTTCATTAATTTTAAAATTAGGCAAAAACCATCAAAGTAGTCAAATTCCTAATTATTAATTAGACATCATTCTTTAACACTGGCTCGTAAGGTTATGGTTCATTTCAGAAATCCCCAACAGTTTACTCTTTATTGGGTTCGCCCTGACTATGACTCTTAATGTGGAAGGGTAGGCTGCCTTGCTCTTATCCGCTTTCAAAACTGACAATCAATTTGTTTTTGGACGGGGTTCTATTTCTCAATGGGGTCGGTCCCATGTCTTTTCGTAAAATGCCATAACCACAAACAATTTTAATTGGCATGATGTCGAGTGTCTAATTCAGAGCCGAAATAACATGTTTGCTAAGGATTCTCAAAAGAATCCATTGCATTTTGGCTTGGATGAGGCTCATACGACAGGTCATCATCGGCTTCATTGGCAGGAGTGGAGACTTGCTGGAGAGTACTTTCTGCCGGGGGTTGTGGGATGGGCTCCAGTCATTTCCATAGTTGAAGCTTGGTTTTGTAAATCTTGACATCCTCTTGTGAAGTCAGGAGTGTTCCCTCATGTCGCTCCGCGGTAGAGGGTAAACCGTTGACCAGCGTGTCCATTGTGGAAAGTTGTTTGTTATTTCTCTCCAGTCCTGTGGATAGATGACCGTCATGTATCGATTATTGTCGATATGAATAGGTTCCCAGCATTCCTGCTATGGCATCCTTCTGGGCGTTGAAAGCGTACTGTTGTGTGGTGGCTCTCTTCACAGTCATATATGCTACGAGGGTGAAAACATATTTTCTCTTCTTCAGATTCCCGAATGCCAATCGCACCGGAATTGGCTTGGAACTGCACACTGCAAACTGTTGGAAATATCTCGTCTCAAAGGATGCTTCACTTTCACATATTATTAAAGTTCTTGAGTGCCGCGAGTTTCTGAGGCTGTATTCAGTTCTGCTCATGAGTGGCTTGACGAGAGAATTGAATTAATAGGATATAATCTGAAACATTCTAGAAAATCGGTCACTTCGTATCTGCATATGATCTAAGGTAATGATTTATGCAGAAATCAATTTTCTAAGCTGGTGTTGTTCAAACATTATGGGAGCTCAAAGGGAATATATCCCAGATTATTACATGAGCGTAGCTTGTAATAAGCTTTATGATTTGTCTAACATTCATGGGTTGCCATGAAACTAGCAGAATGCAAAAGATTTGGATTCTAGAATGACCCGCCTTAGATAACCCACCGTATCTCCGAACCAAATTCTTGGCATCTCTCATCTATCCACCAAAATTCTCACATCGAAATAATCTAACACAGTTTCCACTATCAGGATAATTAATCCTTGAATTCCTGCAAATATTAAAATGTTGCTCCCGGGTTCGGTTCAGGTTAGCCCGTAATTTCTCATATGTGGTAGTATTAGTTCTGGGAAGAGTATGTCTATGTTTGCAAGTCAACCTTTGCAATCATCGTGTCTGCAATATCTCTTATTAAGGCATACGTTTTTGCGCATATTTTTAACGGTGGTACGTTATGATGTACCGCGCTTAAGCTTTTCCTGATATTTTTGCTCCGATGCTTAGAGGTCACATCGGCCTCGTCGCCAGTGTATTCATCAAATCCTACCCTGGCACATTGATAACTTCCATCAACTAAAATCTCGTTGAGAACGCTATAGATCCCTGCTGATATGCATGTACTTAGCAGCACTGGAATTAACAAAGTAAAATGAAAAGTAAATCATACATGCAAATGCATGCTGTTGCAAATGTACCCCGTTACTTTTGTTAAGCAGCTAACCCTTTTCGTTTCATTTTCTACTGCCATAACAATGAAATGGAAATTAGAGCTATGAAAATTATTGCGAAGTACGGAAAATGACTATTAAATTAAGTCTGTAAGCGTATGCACATATGAACAGCACGGGTTGTTTTATTCACGTGATTTAGTATAATTGTTAAAGTATCTTCACAAGTGGAGAAGAGAAATGGAAATCTCCTAACTGGTTCAAAAATGAACGGAGATAACAGATTTTATGTTAAAATTCCGGTTTTTAACTCGGTCAGCACGGACTTGATCCGTTGTTGGATCCATAGTTAAGTATAAACTGTTTGAACACTGTGGCAAATTGTTAATAAATATGGTAAGGGCTGCTTAACCGTCGCAAACCATGCTTTACTTCTGAAGGTAGTCAAAAATGGCAAGGGTCAATCATTTCTCCTTTTTCCTATGATGATTCACAGGCACAAATCAGAAATCACCAATCAAGGAGTATTTCGCATTTCGCAAATTTACCTAAATTGTATGCAGTTATTGTCCATGGTTGTTTAATTGGTTATACGCTAAACAAAAGGAAACTAAAATGAAAGGTGGGAAAATATATGAAGAAATCGCTGGCGCCGTATCTACATAAACTCCAACGTACGGATATGTGTAGAATAAAATCTAAAAAGAAGTTCATTAATCATAACAAGAATGGAGTATTTTGACATAGCGAGCTAACGGTAACGCACTGCATGATAAGGAATAGAATGGATATTCTAATTATATCCGTATATAAGCTGGGTGGAGGTGACCATAATTATTAACAAGATTTTTTTTATTTACCTGTTGAATTCCAGTCCAAGGTAGTCCAAGTTCATTCCAATCCAATTTACGAATAAATTGTTCGATCGATTTGACGCCAAAAGATCAACAATATATTTAAAAGTCCAATATAGACACAGTAGGAACTATTTAATTTAATTTAATTAGTGCAACTAAACACTCCACAATTAAATTTACAATACCCTTTCAATCTCAAGTCCAACTATCCCCCTTCACAATTAACTGGGGAAACTGCGATATGATGGAAAGGCTGACAAAGGAAAATTAGATAATGGAAATTATTTAATGATATTTCATTATATTAAGATAACACAACACAGATTTTAGATATTTTTTATGTTGAATCATATACGCATGAGTTGCGATTGGAAGTCATCTTCGTGTATCAAGGTTTGAGGTTTGATATCAAAGTGGATCAATAGCATTGCATGAAGGTAGTTGTGTTCTTAGGCATTTATTAATGACCAGTTTTTTTCATGAATTAACGTGCGAAAGGTCCGCATTCAAGTTATGACGGATTAATGACGGTTCTCTACCAAAGGAGAAGAGACCCACAATCAAGGTTGGGCTTCTAAGTGACTGGATAATGCACTTCAAATTTCTAGTCTGTTGGGGTCTTTTAAAGTAGCACAAAATATATTTTAAAAAGTTCTTGTCATTTTCCAATGTAAGAATCTGACAAGACAAGCGGTTACGACATATGGAATTTCAGCATTATCATAACA
>JAQIXQ010001457.1:0-14543 GCA_034700485.1 Pseudosinella alba | reverse complement strand
ACTTGGAGCTGAAGGAATCGAAGCTTCTATTTGTAGTTCTGGGGACTTGGGAAGCAGCTTGGATTTAGCTGAAACTGATTTATGCTGAACTGTTTTTGCAGGAACTTTTCGTGAAGGTTCATTTCTCTCTTTACCCCGGTATAGGAGCAAACTCAACAGGACATGGAATGCAGATTGCAAATCCATATTAAACTGGATAGTATTTTAAATTGGGAGCAAGTTAAAAAAAATTGAAAAAGACGAAGTACAAGATCAAGCACTATGAAAAAACAACCGATCTGTAACAACGACAAGAGTTTACTGGCTTGTTCCATGTCAAATCCCACCATTTTATAAGATATGCGAGACTACTCGATCTCCACTGAATCCAAAATAACATTAGGTTTCAGTTCATCCTTAGTCATGCCCATCATGTCATATTAGGTACTCGAGTAAGCAGTCAGAATTAGTATTACGTAGAAAATAAAAAAAAAGATAATCCTTGGCTGCTCTAGTATAGTGACTCGAGTAAAGTCGCTTGAGTAAACTTTCTGCATGAGTATAACATAATTCCACCGCCTTATTTTTTGGGGGGCTTAGGTTATTTCAATTCATGTATTATATTCCAGTGCTACGTGCAGGGTGAAGAATGGTGAAATTGAGAGGGGATTAAAAAGCATCTACTGAGTAGATTCTACTCCCCTCTTCAAACCTTGCATGAATGTATGATGGCATTCATTATGCTTTTTGAGTGACGATATTACATTCCGAGAACTGCAACCTTTTTTTTTTCCTTTTTCCTTTAGCATGTATTACAAAATCTGACATGGTAGGTAGTAGAGATAGGTAGATAGGTTTAGGGTGACATGTGTGGCAATAAATGACACAATGAACGATTTCATACTGCTTGACATCAAGAAATACATAAATGCATATAAGCAAGGCACTTCGGACAAAATAATGAAATGGGATTAAAGTTAGTAATGGACAGTGGAACTGAATGGGAGGGAATTGACTGGTAGGTAATTCTTCCTCGTCTTCCTAATAGTTACATTATTGCTTACTTGTTGAAAAATGTATTGAATATAATTAGAACAGAGGGATAGATAAGATTATGTTGTTTCTATTGTTTCTCTCAACCAAATGTTCGTTACGTTCTTTCTTATAACTTCTTTTAGATTAGGGACGATCGTGCTCATTCTGGACAATGCCAATACCGCACCGTAGTAAACGGTAAAAAAATGATTGAGTACATGAAGCAAAATTATTATTCATGTCGTTGTGGAATGTTGGGCTAAATTACCTTTGCTGTTTTGATATGGAATGAAATGAACCAGGAAATTTTGGGCCGGCGACTTTAGTAGATCTTCCAAGCTGAAATTATATCATCCTTTATGTTCACCAGGTCATGTATGATTTAATCATAATGATTATAATGATAATAAAAGTATTTGCCGTTGGTGTTGATGATGACTGATGACGTAAACATAACATAAACAAAGATAGGAGAAATCGACAGCAGGTCATTTCGTTTTACTCTGCATCCTTGGCTTGAGATCGGTCTGGTGTAAAGAAAACAGACGATTATTTTATTCCTTGTGGTCCAAATGCTGACTCACTCAATATCCCATAGATTGTTAAAGTGCTAGCAGCTAGGTAATTCTTCATTCAACAACTTTGGAAATATGATGTGATATAATATGTATAAAACAAATCAAGATATAGTAAGTAACTCGAGGCTAGAATATCGAAATAATGCACCAGACGTAATAGTGGGCCCATTTCTACATCTTGTAATGTTATGCCTGTTTATGTTTACATTATCAAAAGTATGCATGTGGGAAAAAAGGCTGTTAAACATTTATAGACATATAAATACCAATGTGTCATCACAACAATCATCAACGTCACAGTTACGTTAGCAAGAGCAAGATGATAAATCTTTTATTTTATATCTACGGTAATTCAATATTTCAATTTCAGCGGAGATGACTGAATGCTTGTTTTAAGTTGCTGGTTTAATTCTTCTTCTCCGTCGGTATAAAGTCTCCTGCCACTTTAGTCACATCAAAAAGTGACATGATCTCCGTCCTCTCGACAAATTCCTGCGGAGTGATCCCATTTTCGGAATAGTATTCCAGCTCCAAAGCTTCGGTCTGGAGGAAGCCATTGTCACTGAAGTAACCACGGGGATCACCCCTCACGTTTAGGAAGACGAAGGGAGCAATTGCATCCGTCGTCAATGCGAATGTAATCGTGTGTCCGTCTGGGGATCCTTGAACATCTTCAATCTAAAAATTAATAATTAAATTCAAAATGTCAAAAAAAAACTCAAAGAATAACTTTATAAAGTTGAAAAATTATTTAAAAAAATTGACCTTTATTTGTGGATCTTTCAATCCCAGTTTGTTCTTGGGGTATTGTAAGAAATGGAAATTAGTAAAGTCTGAAAATGTCACATGAACGACGCAAGGATCCGCACTTCCAGAATCGGCCTTGTCAGCACAACCCAATTCGGCTAAAGTGGAGTTACGAATTCGATGCACTTCCCTCGACTTCAAGAACTCCTGTCATTACCAATTACCAAATAACTTTTCATGCTCATTCCAAAATCACAATTTACTCCCAAATTAATAAATTATTTTTCATACCGCCGCTGGTTGAGCAAACTCCTCGTAAACCGGGCTCATGCTACCCAGCTTGAACACCTTTACATAAAGTGGCCCTTGTCGAATGGTCCTGGGTAGATCAGAAATAAGTTCAACCACAAGGTCCCCATTTGTGTCCCTGTATGGGGAAGGGACAATGGGGGCGAGGAACTTCTGAGAGTAGTACATTTGCATTTTCCAGCGACCAGTGATCTCTACAATCAAATCAGGGTCACTAATTAGTCAACATATCTTTGAGCAGCTCTTTATTTTCAAGACAAATCATTCTCCCTTACCAACTGACGCCCAAGAGCATCCCTCCCAAATATCATTCAACTGCCAATACAACGCCCCCATATTATGTCCCGACCCATTATCCCCAAGTTTATCCACCAACCGCCGATAATACTCCGTTTCAGTTTTCTGTCCCATGGCTTGTGTTATCTGGGACATGTAGAGCATGTACGGGAAGGCTTCTGTTGAGTTGGTATCCTCTGGTAATGGGAGATGATCCCGGATGTAATCAATAATTTCCTTCTGCCCCCAGGGATGATGCTGACGGTGCTGAGTCTCAGGGGAGTACCAAGACCATGCCGAGATGTTATCGGCGCGACTCGCCAAAGTCTCCCAAGATGGGAAGGATTGGAAGCCATATTCTGAAGCGTATCTTGCGGGCCAAAATACGGTGTGGTCCCAATTGTCCGTGGCGTAGTTGTAAAAGTGGACATCTCCCCAGAGGACATCCTGAGGATTCTCAGCGACCCAGCCTTCCTCCTCCGTCCTAATCCCGTTGGTTGGACTGGAGGCGATGTATGACCTTGATGGATCCATCTCCTCCGTCAGGGGCTTGATCGTATCAACGAATAATTTGACGTAGTCTTCATAGTAAGTCTGGAATCGGGTTTCCGTTCCTAGAAAGTCGAACCGGAGGAACATCTCATTCTCATTGTTCCCAGCCCATAGGGCCAAGCTAGTCCTGTATTGGAGACGCTTCACTTGGGTGTCCACCTCCTTGAGCACGTTTGAAAGGAACTCGGGAGTTGCGGGGTACATGGAGCAGGCGAACATGAAGTCTTCCCAGATGAAAATACCGTATTCGTCAGCGTACTGTTGATAATTATTAATTACGTAAGTATTTAGAAATTGATAGCATTTTTTTATATGATTTTAAAACATGCATAGTTAATTTTGTTGCACCAACTTACGTCATAATACCATTCCGACTCATATATTCCACCACCCCACACTCGAATCATATTCTGGTGACCCAGTTTGGCAGAGCGCATCACCCACTCTGTATGCTCCTTAGTGACCCTTTCGGGTAGGACGTGGAGGGGGATGGAGTTGGAGCCTTTGGAGTACATCGGGATCCCATTAACCCGGAAATAGAATTCCCTGCCTGGAAGTAATGCAAATAATTTACCGACTCCTTTTGCACATAAAGTTAAAACTGGTGAAAGAGTTAAAATGTAATATAAATTTTACCTCTTCCGTCATTCTGTTCATCAATCAAGTCCTCAATGAGCTCCACAGTCCTAAACCCGAATCGCAGGGATCTTGTACTATTTTCTTGATTGTTCTGTGAGGGTAGGACCACATTGTACCAATACAAGTTTTGGTCTCCATAGCCATTCGGCCACCATAGCTTGGTGTCGGCTCCCTGGAAAGGAAAACGACAAATTATTATACATTTTATGTCAAATCTTTGTTCTTATTTATAACGACCAGATAAGCGAGTAAAGCTCGTACCGATTCCGCCACGCTAACATCGACAAAGTTTCCTCTTCCCCTTTGCAAATTCACTGGAGTGGCCACACCTGGAGACCCCACTCTACCGAAGGACAGTGTCGTCGTTTCATCTGAAGCAGCGTCATAGTAGACCCTCGCGGTTACATTCCAAGTTGTGGCGGCAGTCTCATCGGGTATTGGTCTGGAAGGGATGTTGAAAATCATGACGTCCCTGATCACGGCCCCATTATAGCCCTCGATGTAAATGTCTTTCCTGTTGAGAATCCCAAATAAAATTCTCTATTAAGTTCATTATGAGCCAGCCAATAAATCTATTCAAAGTTCAAACTTGCATTTTGCTCATACCAAATTCCAGAGTTAGGGTAAGATGGACCCCAGTCCCAAGCGAAAGAAGCTGGCATCTTCCTCATCATCTGGACCTTCAACTCTGCCCTGTAGTCTTCCGGCTGATTTCCGGGTACAACCGGGTAGCCGTATAATTCCACGTGCTCGTCATACTTGTGATATGCATATTGGACGGGTGACTCAAATGCTACTCGGATGGTGTTGTCACCGACCTTCAGGATAGTCTTCACATCGAAAATGTAGCGGACAAACATGTTCTCACTTTTCCCCACCAGCACGTCGTTGATATAGACATCACCAATGGTATCAAGACCCTCGCAGACCAAGGTCACATCAGTCTTTTGGAGGAGGTCACTGGTAACTTTAAGTGCGAAAAAATCGTTTAGCATGTTTAAGAAAAATCATAGATGAATAAATTTGATTGAAATATATTGTCTAATTTATATACCTTGAAAATTTCTAGAGAAGTTCCAGTTCATCCTCCCTGGCCACCGATTTTCCACATCGTTGTACTCATGATAGATGGGATTCTTGAAGACGCCGCTGTCTTCCAAGTCTGAATAGATGCCGCCAGGAACGGTTGCCGGCACCCGTATTTCTACAAATCGTTATTAGAGAATTAATCAGCATCTAATTTTACTGGATTTCCAATTAATGAATGAAGTCTTACCTGTCCCAGTAGCATTGACCCCGTTCGCTGTCCAAATATTCGTTGACCTGTCAGCATTAAGGTCAATTCTTTCAATTCCTGCTAGGAAGCTCCGGCTAGCGGAATTGACTGTTTTTAGCTGTACTGCTGCGATCGCAGCGATGATGATGATTTTGAGCATCATGGCTCTCCAGAGGTTTCGGACTGACTGACAGACTCCGAGTGCCCAGGTCACCTTTTTATCTCGTCTCGGACCAGTCATCCTCCCACTTCATGGGAATGAATGATGTAATGAGTTTAATTATGCCTTAAGCCATTGGGTACAAGTCAGATTTGCATATCAAAATAAGATATTATGTGAATGACAGGAGGATAAAGGCATTAACCTGATTTGTAATTTGATTCGTGTGGAAATGTAATGTGCATTTATGTATGCCCACAATGCAACAATTATCTGAAGCTTATGACATGACAATCAATCAATCACTGTGGTCAGAGCAGCTAAGAAATGAAGTTATCTGTGTGGTGCCATGCATCAAAAGGCAAATTAATCATAATATCAAGCTTCGCGGAGAATGGGAGCAGGCAGTGATTTATAAGACCCGATAATGATGGTAATGATGTGACAGAAGCAGGTTTCAATACCTAATCCTACAATTTTGGATGGAAATCCCGCATAATTAAACTACTTTTGCCTTTAGGTTATCATTGGCCGTTGACAGCTCTTTGTGCAAGTGCAAGTCAAGCCATCATATCATCTAAACCCATCAAACAAGTTGTTTTGCAGAAGTGCTAATAAATAATAGTCATAAAATTTAGTAGCTTGGTCAGAAATGCCGGGCTAATCCCAGAGATTGATAAGAAAATATCCTGCTAGCATAAACGTTACAAATCCTTGCTTAGTACACAGGCTTAGATGGGTCACCTTGAACTCATGGTCAGTCGGTAAATTCATTTTATGATATTAGAGAACAACATCTTGTATCAAATTATTTTTCGCCTTCGATAATTATATGGCTGATTAAGCATATGCAATCCTAACTGATTATTTAATCCATCAATCAGTCAATCAACCGTCAGTGTTGGAAGACACCATTTTCATTTTTAAAATATACTAATCCCTGTACACTTTTAAGCTTATTCCAGATAAGATTGGGACAAAAACTGAAGTGTGAGGGAAACATTTTTGTTGCATTTTTTTACGATTCACATATGATATAAAGATGGATTATTATTGGGTGCGCTGTGCTAAACTTTGCATTGGAGGTTAACTAATTATGCTTTGTAGTCGAATTCAACTAGGGTTCCCTCCAAATATTGCTTAACAAAGGTAAAAAATATTACCGATGTGGTAAGAATCACAGGATGGATGATATTGAGGAGAATGCGATGAAGTCCAACTTTTGACTACCATCAAATGTTTCCGGCGTAACCAATGTTGCAATCTATGTCGAAGCAAATGAATCTAACCTTATTCAATTTACCCACTTTTATTGCGTTAATTAGACATGTCACCATTAATTCACATTTCCAAAATAAATTCGATCATCTCCCTGATCAGTAACGCAACAGCGATGGCCAGGCGGACAAATACGGTTTCCTGTCTCCCTTATAAAAGATGGGCAAAATCCCTTCTTGCATCTTCCATTATAAGTATGGCAGATATCATGTGTACCACCTACATCATAAGTACCCCAGAAAGTTATTTTACTTTATGCTCAATTGAATTAGTCTATTCAAATAAGTTCCGATTAGTTATCTGGCGAGTCTTACGAACCAGGGGGTCTGTATACAGAACCAGGCAGTTCATCGGACATCTCTCCTGCACCTCTGCAAAGTACGTGACAAGCCGCGTCCCTTGCCACTCCCAAATCTGAAATTATTTTATAAACCCAATATTTTTTTTGTAATTATTCAAAACATAATTTATAGTGTTAAAAGTGAGCGAAGCAAGTTTCACTTACAAGATCCTTCTGCATGAACAGCTAGGATCAAGAGGGCGATCAGGATAATCCGAAATGTCATAATTTTGACGACAGGTTTTACAAAGTTCCTTCTTGCGAAGATTCAGATTCAGCTTCGATGGCGTGTGGATCGAATACAACTATTTGCCTCTACTTACAGAATATTTTGCTCTTCTGTTATGCAGCGACAAAAGGGATGTCGTCCATTTACATTTACGACGACATTAAACGTAATTAAGCTAAATAATTAATAAGTATATTTTATTACAAAAGCCACACAAATTACATCATTTGGGAATGCGCATATATCAGGTTTAATTAGCAGCATACATAGTCGTTCAAAACTAGTTTTATGTTCCATTTTCCCAATACACACTTCTGAGATTGCCGTTTTATTGGCAATTGTGCAAATTGTTAAAGTCACATAAACAACACGAGTGTGATTTCTTAGGCAAGATTAGCAAGATGGTTAGCTCATCCGACTTAAAGAATCCTTTGAATAGCCTGAAATATAAAATTGAATGCAAGAACTTGGGATGAAGGAGAATGAATAACAGTTAAAATGCCTAAGTCATCAAATTGATAAGATAAACGTTTCTTGTTATTTGTCAGATTTAATATGAATCATTTTTACTGATTTTAAAACAGTTTGAGATATGGTTACAAGTAATAGAAATAGGAGTATGCATATCATCAAAAACTATTTCATATTTACTTATCTAGTCAATCGCAGTTGAGAATCCAAAACGCATTCTCCGGAACCCCACCCGGTATCCAAGTAAAGACACTTCGCCTTGTTGTATCCTTATTGTGAGAGTCATCCTCCGCGTATAAGTATACATCCTGCATGGTCCCACTTCTATTATTAGCCGTTTTAATTCCAAACTGCCACTGGCCCCCTTCACCCGTGATGGGAACGGCTTCCAGTTCCCATTTGCAATCTGCTGGTTGACCTTCCACGTGTGGAACACACTGGATGTCATTCCTCTCCTCATCCCATATTTCACCTGAGCGCTGACACAAGTAGGTGGAGTCGCTGTAGAAGTAACTTTTAATATGAAATGTCTTTGCATCCTCATCTGCTGGCTGGAAAATCCACTTGTACTTTGGAACCACCCGAACGAATCCTGGTGAATACCTGCCGACTTTCAACCGGCAGCTTGAAGTAATCACCGGCTATGTATAAATGTTCCATCCGGTTGGAAGTTTGAATGGTGCATACACCATTCCAAATCAAATTTCTGACTAAATCCGGGAACATATTTTTTTTAAGTTTTTGAACACGCTCAGATCACCCGCCATCCCTTCTGCAGATATCCCCACCTTAACCTTATGGGCGACCTGGAGAGCCCGTTCAAATGAGAGTTGCTCCTTCTCCGCCATCGCATTCAATATGCTGAGGAAACCGGTAGCCAACTGTGAGCTTAGAGGGAGCCGGCTAATGAAATTTAGCCCAAATTTAGTCCAAGATCATCAGGATCCGTAGCGCAGTTTTACGATGTCCGGGAGGTGGGAAGTAATCCCAGATTTTGTTAGGTTGGATAATTTTGTGAATGAAATTATTTCTGCATAGTCACCCAGCCGTATTTTGTCTGCCCAAAGCTCAACCAGATTGTTAAGACCAGGGATCATACCCGCAATCACGCGGTGGGACTGGTGGGATTTTGTCCCACCCAGAAATTTTGGAATCCCACCCAGTGTCCCACCCATATTTTCAAACAAAAATTCATTTATGTGAATTTTTTTAACATTTTTTGAAAATCTAGATACAATTTTTCTTGAAATTTGACCTGTCGAATTTACTTTACATACCGAATGAATCCACTTTTCCGTGGACTTTTACGGGTGGTATTTTTAAATTACTGGCCTATCCATGTTTTCAAAAAAAATTCCCACCCACTTTTCAATGCGTGGTTGCGGGTATGCCAGGGATGACTCGAGACATGACTTCATCCCTTCCTGCAGGACCAAAATGAACGGGCTACTCAACTGATCTTCCTTTCTCATCAAATGAAATAAAGCTATATTTGCCATAGCCTTATTTTTGCAGTTGGGCAGAAGCTCCATAAATTCCATGAGGTTGTTCTGGCTACTTAAATCTCCGATAAATGCACCCCCAACAATTGTAGAAAGGTTTTGGGGGCTACTATTGTCACTGTCCAGCTTTTTCAACTGTTCTGAAGCCTCTTGATACTTTCCATCGTGAATTAAGGAGATGCATTCCCGTTCCAGTCTTGTTTGGCTGTTGAATGAACTCCAGTTTAATCCCAGTACAGCTCCAGTTTAGCTCCGATCGGAAGTGGGAAGTACCATTTCATATTAAGATTTCGGCGGAAGTTGCCATTAATTATATACCCAGGTTCTGAACGGTTTATTATTGAAAATCGATATTCTCTTTTAACCTTGTCATGTCGCATGAGGTAGATACATAGCACATATATAAAAATATATATTTGAACATTTACCCATGCCATCATTTTACCATTTTATGTCTAACGATCGGTAAAATCAAGCATATCTCTTACATATTGGAATTTAATTATATGGAGCAGGGAATGCCGTTGCAATGAACGTAGAAATTAATTGCCAGCTATTGATATGATATGCTATTGTTTAGGTAAATACCTGTAAAAAAAGAATAGCATGGCTGCATGCATACCGTCGTAGTAAATTTACAACCGACATTTTTACTTGCGGAACCACGATTAACAATAATGCACAATTTACTCATAAACTCAATCACAATCTGTTACAAATTAATGTCGGTGCCATCCAAATTGGTAATAAATATCTAGCAATAGGTGCAACTTATGATATATTGCTGAGATACGATCTCTATAAGATCATAAAATTTACGATATTGTCTTAAAGGAATTCCAGTTATGATCCATGATTTTGCACATTCTCAAACATAGTTTATACAAGTTGAGTCCTAGATTTTTATTTTTGTTCCTGGATTTAAAAAAAAAAAATATTTATTCTTTTTGTTGTGAAATGAGTAAGTGGAAAAACATCCTCTTGATTATTGCTCTCTTCGGGCAAGTTGGTAGCTTGACGGGATATGCACCCAAAGGCGGTGGAACAATTAAGACAGAGCTACAGGGTGGAGACACGTTTGATTTTATCGTTGGTAAATAGTGAAGCCATTTCAGCATTAAGTACACTTCTAAAATAAATGTTACCAAAAATTATATTTTATTTATAATACTTCCTTAGCCGGAGGTGGGACCGCGGGATGCGCGGTTGCGGCGAGATTAGCCGAAAATGGGGAGCACACCGTTCTCCTAATCGAGGCAGGTGGAATTCCTCATCCCAACCTCACGGTCCCAGCGCTGACCCCAGGACTGTATAAGAATCCATCCATTTTAAAAATATTTAAAGCTGTCAAGCAGGAGGGGGCTGCAATTTCTCAAAATGGGGTGAGATCACACTTTTGAAATGTCTCATATTGCCCACATAATTTTCTTATTTATCTTATAAGCTAATTGTATTTTATCCAGACCATCAACATATTTCGGGGCAACATGCTTGGCGGAAGTAGTGGACTCAACGCAATGGTTCTAAACAGAGGAAGTCCCCAAGAATACGACAACTGGGCAAAACTGACCGGCGACGACAGTTGGAATTATGCAAACATGCTGAAATATTTCCGGAAGTACGAAAACTATTCTGGAGAGCACCCATCCGATCAACGAGGGTCAGGCGGTCCCATCACCGTAAGCAGAGAGAGATACGCCCCATCCCAGGCTGTGTGGCTTCAAGCCGGTCGGGAGATGGGCTACCAAGTCGGAGAGCCAAATGCTCCACAAATGATAAGTATCTTTACTCCACTGGAGTACACGAGGAGGAAGGGGAGGCGTGTCAGTTCCTATCATGGCTACATTGAGCCATTTCTTAGGAAGGGCCTCATATCAGGAAAGAGTAATTTGGTCATCCTCACTAATACGGAAGTAAACAGGATCATATTTGAAGGGAATCGTGTCATCGGGGTTAATTTTACCTCAAATAACTCAACACAGAATCAGAAGAAGGGATACGCCAAAGCCAAGAAGGAAATTATAATCTGTACCGGGACCATCGACTCCGCAGCTTTGTTGATGAGATCAGGCATCGGACCGGAACCTGTGCTGACTGGCTCAAACATCCCAATTGTCAAGCACCTTCCAGTGGGGAAGAACCTCCATTTCCATCCATTAGCAGCGCTGGTGGTCGCGCTGGGAAATAGATCTGCTGCATTTGACGAAGACAAGGAACTCACTCCCCAAGCTTGGGATTCATATCAAAAGTTTGGGGATGGGCCATATTCTTCATTTGCTGCGACAACAGTCCATGCCTCCCTAGGATCATCCGTCCTCCCCCCGGAGGAAAAGCAACTTGGCTGGTCGGACCTTCAACTGATCCCCACCTTTAGTAACGTCAGGGGTGGTTCTTGGGATCGGGACGGGGTGAAGGATTTGAAGGAAGGAGAAATAGCTGTCCCATGGCCCATCTTCATGCTCCGCCCGAAGAGTCGGGGCTCAGTCACGTTAAATCCGAAGGACATTGATGGGATGCCGGTGATTGACTTTAAATACCTGGCCGATCCATACGACCTCCAGGTTCTTGTTGACGGATTTAAAAAGTATGTCCAGATCTGTGAAAATACGACAGCATTTCGGAGCGTTGGCTGTCGAGTTATAGAGGATCGCTTGCCTGCATGTAGTCAGCATAAATATCGCTCTGACTCATATTGGGAATGTTACGGGAGACAGAAGACCCGGGCAAGCATGCCCACCATGGGAACTTGTAGGATGGGTAGGGGGCCGGAGGATCCTGAAGCTGTCGTTGATTCCAAATTGAGGTGAGGTTCCTTTGTAAAATGTTTTGAAATTTTATTTTGTAGAGGATGCAACGCAAGACAAGCTAATTTGTATTGGTCATTTTCCAAATAGGGTTATTGGAGTAGAAGGACTGAGAGTAGCGGATGCATCCATTATGCCCACTGCCAATGGGAATCCGATGGCCCCGGTCTACGCCGTAGCTGAGAAGGCTGCTGATATGATCCTTCAAAATCTGGGCGGCAAGTAATCAAATATTGAGAAAATGGGCTAATGTTAAAATCAAAATCCATTATTTCGTGCTATAATATAAATATTTTCATTTCATTGATAATTTCGATGTTTGTTGCAACCTGGATTTGAGCCTCTTCGACTAAATATATTTTATGTAAATTATAACAACTATAGTCAATGATAAAATGATTACAATGAGTAAATTTCCAATACCAATAATGGCACATTTCTTAATAAAATTGACAGCCTAAATATAAAAATAAAATC
Source organism: Pseudosinella alba (assembly GCA_034700485.1). NCBI lineage: Eukaryota > Metazoa > Arthropoda > Collembola > Entomobryomorpha > Entomobryidae > Pseudosinella > Pseudosinella alba. The sequence continues at coordinate 1,891 of JAQIXQ010001457.1, read as the reverse complement.
AAATTTCCTGTCTAAAGTGGATAAGCATTCCCATTTATGTGACACAGGATATTCTTCAAGACCCGCATAATAGCTTTTATCTTTTATCAACGAGACATCGATTACGTGTTCAATATAATTGTTACACTTTGAGATAAGGATTTAGAAGGGAAATTAATTCCATCGCACGTGTTCATATTCCTACTTTTGGTAATAGTAATTGGTATTGAGACAGACTGATTGAATTCGACGATATCAAATATGAGACAGGGTGCTCGAAATGACAAAAGATATTCAGAATTCACTTTTCTTAAGGAGAAGATTGTTTGACGTCTTTAAACTCGTGTCAAAGAAAATGCACACGTTGGTAAGAATGACTGCATTCAAGTTGATTTCGTTGACACGTAAGAAGGTTTAAGTTTGTCCTCAAATTCACTTTACCCGGCTGTGACCGTGAGTTCTGACGGAGGCAAATGTGGTCTTACAGAGGTTAAGATAAGAAACATCTCAGTGTCGCAATTTATTCAAGAGTTGTACTGTGCTTCTTATGTCATTTAGTAGGAATTATTTTAAGGGAATCAGTAGCATTACTCCGTTTCCTGCCATTATGACTCCTTTACGAAAAAGCATATTTATTATTATAATTTTTGCTACATTATATTTTAGCCCAACCTCCAGTTTCCCCACATTCCCAAAATTAATAGCCATTTTCCAATCATGCTCCTTCACATATATTGACCATAGTTTGGGGGATAAAATAGCCCACTTGACCACAATGAACATGTCCCGGGCTTTAGGGATGGCAACGTATTCAAAAGCCAAGGTAGTTGACCAGCTATTGGAATTCTTCAGAGGTGAAATGATTGGGTTTCAAACAATCACTCAGGAGTACTTACCAACAAGCCCAACAACACCGCTTGGTCGTAGAAAGTTAACCAACTGCGTTGTTCATCTCTGCTCAATTGTGACTTTAGGGTTGCTTTCACTGGCTACAAACAACAAGGAGTCGTTGAAGCCTGAGCACATTTGGATTCTCTACCCGACACCGTCATCGGCGCTTGATTTGACCAGTACAGTGCCCTATTTCATTCAACTTGTGGCACCCGGGGTCATCTTCCTTTACGTTCGGGATTTTGAGCATGTCCACTACAACTGCTTAACTTCTCCGGATGGAAGAGGCGAATTGGTTGGACTTGGACTGGACAGTACTGTGCAGCAGAAGATGGATGACGTTGTCGCAACCTGGAACAGACTGCATGAGAATCTGAATCGAGGACACATTTTGCTAAATTATATGATCCAAATGGAATATTTTATCCATGCAAATGATCCGAAGCAAATATGCAGGATGTATGTCCCAGACATAAAAATAGAAGAGGTGTCATGCAGTCTGCTGACAATTGCTCAAAAGTTTAATTTTACTTACACATTTGACCTCAAGTTATCATCCACCGTTGCATCGTACCATTCGCATGTCTTCACCAGGGCAATTGCCGGTCCAAGGAATGTCCAGGCACACGGGAAAGCAAATTATTGGATTCCGTTTGGAAGTCAAAATATAAAATATAATTTCATAGTTCTGATGCGAGATACGACCCAGCTAAGAACTGAAACTAGAGTGGAGGGAATCCTGAAGCCATTTGGTTGGTCAATTTGGATATTGCTCCTGGTCCTGATCTCCTGCATAGCCGCGGTATTCAGCTGGAAAGACTTGTTTGGAAATTCCTCAACTTTTTCGCTGACTGACATTTTCAGTCACTACAAAATGCATTGGTTGTCGTTAGGCCGGATGTTTCTGAGTCAACCAGGTGGCTTCACATCATCTACCAAGGGGGAACTAACTTTGATTACGATTCTCTTGTGGTCCTTGTGGAGCCTGATATCCATGCTCATTTCCCAGTTGTACCAAGGT